>ML814018.1:73368-94920 GCA_009831015.1 Picea engelmannii | reverse complement strand
ATTGCTTCCTAAGTGGGGAGGAATGATCCAGGTGGATATTGGTGGCTACCCGCCTATTCCACTTGGATCTAAACCATTATTTCTTTCATCTTTTGAGTATTCTTAATTGTAGCACAATTTACTATTTTGGCAGTTTTTTGGGTCCTGAACTTCCAGAGCCATTTTGAGGCCCTAAACGACCTTTTTTGGGCATCAAACATTTAGTGAATACGAGGTAGTTTTAGACTCGATATTTGTTGTCAGCAGTGTATTCCTCAGATATATATTTCTAACAATGTATCATGTGCGTCAAACAGAGATAGTATGCCAAAGTTACAACCTCAGGAATTTGATTTACCAATTTACCCCGATAGGGCCCATATTCTGGTGTTTCATCTCCTAGGGTTAGGTTTTTGGATGTTTAAGGTTTCCATTGTTTCGCAATAATATATAGGCCTTCGATTCTCATTGTAACATATATCTTAGAGGCTTGTAGCCACCACATCTCTTCTCAGAGATAAGCTACTAGCGCCCTAACTAGTTTATTTCCATTCTGTCTGTAAACAAGTTTCAGTTCTTTGATATTAATGAAATGAAGTCTTATTTCCATTGCATCTTTTTATTTATGGTTATTTGTGTATTATGTTGTGTTCCTGCATAAATTCAGATCAGTGGTATCAGAGTGGTCTGCTCTTTCTTGATCCTTCTTTGCATGTCTCCAATGAGGTCGGGGTATAAGGTGTTAGGGATTGATCTTGTTGAACCTTTGCAAGATCAACCTCGCAAAACCCGACGATCGCCCATGGGGGATGAAAATAAAGACGAGGGAGCAGGAGATCTTATAAAAATATTGCTTGAGGAGGCCCTTGAAAAAAAAAGGAATGTGATGATGGATAAATTTTTCGATATCCTTCAATGATTGCCCATTGGTGGTGCATCTGTATCCAACAACCACTCTGGAGGCGCAACCCCTTTTAAGGTACAAGTATACTTTGACATTCCCATATTTGATGGCCAAATAGACGCAGACACTGTAGATCGATGGTTGAATCTGTTAGAAGGATATTTCTCGGTTCATGGCTTTTTCGACCGGGAGAAGATTATTTTTTCACTACTCAAAGCCGCCCCCCATGTCAAGGACTGGTGGGAAACCTACTATGAGAAAAAGGATGAGGAGGAAACCTCTTTGTTCTAGGCTGTAACCACTTGGAATTATTTCTAATATGCCATCAAGAAACAATATTATCCCATGGGGAGCTATGAGGACAAGTACATAGAATGGACTACGTTGCGGTAGAAAAGGGATCAAGATGTTCATGAGCTAATGAATCTGTTCCATACCCTGCCCACAAAGTTGGATTTTAAAGATTCGAAGAAATATTTGGTTCTGAAGTACCAAATTTGTCTGCAAAGATACATTCAGGAGGAAATGGAGTTCCTCGACATCTCCTCACTTGGTACGACATACTGGTATGCTGCCAAGATTGAACAAAAATTCAAACAGAAGAAGAAAGACTTTTGATCTGTGAATCAAAAACAAGCGAAAGGTGCCCCCAAACCGTAGAACAAATGAGAAATCATAGGCATGGTGGCTCAAGACAACCTACCAAAGCTGGAAGAAAATAACAACACTGCGAAGCCCAAGAAGGACACTGAAAAGTGGTGTGAGTTCCATAAGAGCTCCACTCAGAACACAAGTGAGTGTCGATCCAAACAATCATTGGTGTTTGAGATGAGGGCTTCTGAATCAGATGCATGCTCTGACATTGAATCAGAACCCGAGAAGGGGAATGAAAGAGGGAAGCAAATTATTGATGTGGAGCCCAATGTTGTCGTTGCGACCATGAATATCCAAAGGGAAGAACCAGAATATCCAAAGCAGGAGGAGCATCTCTTCCACTTCCAGATGTGGGTAAAGGGTTCCCTGCTATAGTTCATTATCGACACCGGGATCCAAAAAAACCTCATTTCAGCAGAGGTTTTGAAGTGGTTGGTATTTTTGACCACAACACACCCACAACTGTAAACCATCACGTGGCTTCACTAAGGATGGGATCTCCGCTTCAACCAACGGTGTCTCTTTCTCTACAACATCAAGACCTTCATCGATGAGGTATTATGTGACATTGCCCCTCTTTATGTTTGTGATGTATTATTAGGCCAACCACACTTGTCCAAGTGAAATGATGTTTATGAGTCCTAGCCTCGCACTGTTATTGTTACCTTGGGAAATAAGTTGTACAAGATACCAGAGGTACCAGTGCCTGCTGCTATCTCTTTGGTTACTTCAAAACAATGCAGTAAGCTCATTTCCAAAATCGGGAAATTTATTTTCTTGATGATGCACCCTCGGGGAAAGAAGAATATTGTGGCCACGACCTCTAGACAGGGCTCCTCTGAATGACAACAACAAATGGATAAGGTTGTGGAGGAGTATCGAGACATCTTCACCTCGCCCGTAGAGGTGCCTCTGCACAGTTAGGTAAAAAAAAGCATTGATCTGACCCCAGGTGCGCCGCTACCCAATGAATCGATCTATCGACGCTTTGTTCTGTAGAAAAATGAAATCAAGAGGTAGATATAGGAGATGCTACAAAAATGTCACATCCGTCCAAGTTCATCACCCTGTGGGAGCTCGATCGTGTTGGTGCATAAGAAGGATGGGACTTGGAGACTCTGTATTGACTATCGGGTGTTGAACAAGATCACTGTCCGGAATAGGTACCCAATCCAATGGATTGATGACCTTCTGGACCAAATCAAAGGGGAAAAATATTTCAGCAAGATCTAATTGAAGTCCGGGTATTACTAGGTACCAATCGAAGCATCCGATGTGTGGAAGATTGGCTTCAAAGCCAAGGAGGGCCTTTTTGAATGGCTAGTCTTGCCTTTTGGGTTGACGAATTATCCCACAACCTTCATGAGCCTGATGGACGACATCTTGAAGCCATTCACCAACTCATTTTTAGAAGTGTATTTGGATGACATCCTAATCTTTAGTCAGACTTGTGAATAACACCTCCACCACATACGATAGGTCCTCCAAACACCCTGGAAACACAAGTTCTGTGCCAATTTGGAGAAGTGCACTTTTGGCATGACCCAAGTTCAATATCTGGGATACATTATTGATGAGCACAGGGGTGCATGTGGATCTAGCCAAGATCCAACTCATCCAGGATTTGCCAGCCCCGACCACTCTAACAGAGCTTCACATCTTTCTGGTCTTGCTAATTTCTACCACAGGTTCATGTTGGGATTCTCTCATATCACTTGGCCCTTGAGTCAAGTCACCAAGGGAGGAGCGAAAGAAAAATTCTCTTGATCAGAATATCAACATAAGGCATTGATAGAATTAAAACATCTCCTCTCCTATGCCCCAATGCTCACATTAACATATTTGCAACAACCATTTGAGATTGAGACAAATTCCTCTGACTATGCTATTGAGGTAGTTCATACTCAACAGAGGCATCTAGTGGCATATCACAGTCTGACACTGTCAGACAAAGTCTGAAATTATACCACTTATGACAAAGCAATGTATTCCATTATGCAGGCTGACCGACAATGGAAGCATTACATTTTGGGGAAGGAAACGATCATGCACATAGACCATTGACCCCTGTAGTTCATACAGACATAAGGGAAGCTGCAAAACGATTTCCATCAAAAGTGGTTGACATATCTGCAACAATTTATTTTGAACATCAAGTACAAGAAGGGTAGCACCAATAATGTTGCAGACTGCCTCAGTCAACCACTGATCCTGGTGATAACCACCATGATCAACTCTTGTGGGAATGAGACTTCTGATTGGCTGCTTCTCTACAAGATAAATCTAGAATTCGACCACACATACAAGACACTCTTGGAGGGTAATTGAGTTCCAAATTTTCACCTCCAGGATGCACTACTATGTCACCTGGGACACCTTTGTGTTCCTTCAAGCGAGCATGCCAAGATGATTTTGGAAGTGCACTACAGTCAGGTTGCTGGGAGTTTCGGGATCGAGAAAACAATGGCAGTACTGCATAATTATTTCTATTGGCCAAACCTTTGACAGAATGTCGGGAAGTACATCAGATCCTGCACTGCCTGCGCCATTGACAAACCAACCATCAAGAACCAAGGCCTCTATAGTCTGATGCCTATCCCTATTCGATCTTTCGAATCCATATCCATGGATCACATGTTGGGCCTTCCTTATACTAAGCATGGAAACAACTTTGTTTTCGTTGTCGTCGACATATTCTTGAAGATGGCCATTATGGCGGCCTACAAGAAGAATATCACAATAGAAGGCACTACTAAAATCTTCTTTGAACAAGTGTGGGTACACTTTGGGATCCCACAGTCTATCATCTCAGATCAGGACAAAAATTTCCTCAGTACATTTTGGTCCAACCTTTGGTCAATGCTGGACACCAATCTCACCAAGTCCACAACTTTCCATCCCGAAATTGATGGCCAGACAGAGGTCGTCAACAAGATGATCGTACACATTTTGAGCATGTACAACTAAAAGCATCCATTCACATAGGAGGAGAGCCTCTCCTATGTACAACATAGCTATAACCAGGCCCTCCACAACTCAACCGACCAAATCGCCTTTCAGGTGGGCTTGGGATTCCAACCACTATGTCCCATTGACATAGCCATGCCCTTTGTAGTTACTAAAGCTGATTCATCTCATGTCCAGTCTAAAGCTGCCAAGGAGAACAACTTCATTGAACGAATTCATCACATTCACCAATAGGTTCAAGACATATTGGATAGAGCCAATGCTAAGTAAAAGCAGTGGCATGATCAACATCGGGTGCAACACAACTTCCAAGTGGGCGACAAAAGTGGCTACATTTGTAGAAGGAGTGCCTTCTTGAACCCCACCATAAGCTTCGCCCACTCTGCTATGGTCCATACACCATCACCAAGGTTGTAGGGGACAATGCCTTCGAGCTCAGTATTCAACCATTCCTTGGTCTGCACCTAGTTTTCAATGTGGACCGCCTTCAGCTCTACTTTCCACCTCTACTCAACACATTCGACATGGCAGAACGACTCACACCAATAGAGTTAAATACAGATTGCTTGGAACAAACTACAATTGATAAGATTATGGACACACAGATCAAGAACACCCGACAATAGAGGATCCACCTATATCGATTTGTCAAAGCAGGCCAACGCCTTCACCAGGGCAAGTGGCTCACTAGGGACCAAATTCAACAGAAGTTTCATCTCATGGAGGAACTCAACGCAATGGGGACCATTGCTTCCTAAGGGGGGAGGAATAATCCAGGTGGATATTGGTGTCCACCCACATATTCCACTTGGTCCCACTCCATTTTTTCTTTAAGTTTTTTTAGTTTCCTTAATTGTAGCACACTTTACTATTTTTGGTAGTTTTTTGGGTCCTGAACTTTCAGAGTCGTTTTGAGGCCCTGAACGACATTTTTTGGGCATCAAACATCTAGAAAAAATAATTCAATTACGAACCCGATATTTGCTACTTGTAGTGTATTACTTGGATAGATATTTCTAATGATGTATCATGTGCATCAAATGAAGATAGTATGCAAAAGTTACGACCCTGAGAAATTGATTTACCAATTTACCCCGAGGGGGCCCATATTCTGGCATTTCATCTCCTAGGGTTAGGTTTTTGGATGTTTAGGGTTTCCATTGTTTCTAAATAATATATAGGCCTTCGAGCCTCTTTGTAACACATATTTTAGAGGCCTGTAGCTTCCACATCTCTTCACAGAGATAAGCTGCAAGCGCCCTAGCTAGTTTATTTTCATTATGCCTCTAAACAAGTTTTAGTTCTTTGATATTAATGAAATGAAGCGTTATTTCCATTGCATCTTTGTATTCATGTTTATTTGTGTATTCTGTTGTGTTCCTACATAAATTTAGATTAGTGGTATTAGAGTGGTTTTCTCTTTCTCGATCCTTCTTTGCATGTCCCCAATGAGGTCGAGGTAAAAGGAGTTAGGGCTCGATATGGTTGAACCTTTGCAATATCAACCTCGCAAAACCTGACGGCCACCCATGGGGGACGAAAAGAAAGACAAGGGAGAAGGATATCCTATCAAAATATTGCTCAAGGAGGCCCTTGAAAAACAAAGGAATGTGATTATGGATAACTTCGCCTAGATCCTTCAATGATTGCCCACAGGTGGTGCATCTGCATCCAGCAGCCACTATGGAGGCACAACCTCTTTTAAGGTACAATTAAACTTTGACATTCCCATATTTGATGGCCAAATAGATGCAGACATTGTAGATCGATGGTTGAATCTATTAGAAGTATATTTATCGGTTCATGACTTTTCTGATCGGAAGAAAATTATTTTTTCACTACTCAAATCCGCCCCCCATGTCAAGGACTGGTGGAAATCCTACCGTGAGAAAAAGTACGAGGAGGAACCCTCTCTATTCTTGGCCGTACCCACTTGGAATTATTTCTGAGACACCATCAAGGAACAATATTATCCCTTCTAGGAGCTGTGAGGACAATTACATACAATGGACTACACTGCGGTAGGAAAGGGATCAAAATGTGCATGAGCTGACGAATTTGTTCCATACCCTGTGCACAAAGTTGGGTATCAAAGATTTGGAGAAACATTTGGTGCTGAAGTATCACAGTTGTATACAAAAATACATTCATGAGGAAATGGAGTTCGTCGACATCTCCTCGCTTGGTACGACATACCGGTATGTTGCCAAGATTGAGAAGAAATTCAAACAGAAGAAGCGAGACTTTGGATGTGCGAATCAAAAGCAAGCGAAAGGTGCCCCCAAGCTGTAGAAAAAAGGACAAATCCAAGGCATGGCGGATGAAGACAACCTACCAAAGCCACAAGAAGATAACAACACCGTGAAGCTGAAGAAGTACAAGAGAAAGTGGTGTGAGTTCCATAAGAGCTCCACTCACAACACTAGTGAGTGTCAGGACAAACAGTCACTGGAGGCCGAGATGAGGGCTTCTGAATGAGATGCATGCTCTGACATTGAATCAGAACATGAGAAGGGGAATGAAAAAGGGAAGCATATTATCTATGCGCATCCCAATGCCATCGTTTCCACCATGAAGATCCAGAGGAGGAGGAGCGTCTCTTCCACTCCCAGATGTGGGTAAAGGGTTCCCTGCTACAATTCATTGTCGATAGTGGGAGCCAAAAGAACCTTATTTAAGTAGAGGTCGTGAATTATTTGGGATTTTCGACCACAAAACACCTACAACCATACACCATAGGGTGGCTTCATCAAGGACATGATCTTCGTGTCAGCGAATTGTGCCGCCTTCCCTACAACATCAAGCCCTTCACCGATGAGGTATTATGTGACATAGATCCTATTGATGTTTGTGATGTATTATTAGGAAAACCATACTTGTGGAAGCGACATTCTTTGTATGAGTCATGACCTCGTGATGTTATTGTTACCTTGGGAAATAAGTTGTACAAAATACAAGAGGTACCACCATGTGCTGCTATCTCTTTGCTTACTACAAAACAATGTAGTAAGCTCATTTCCAAACCCCAGAATTTTTTTTACCTGATGATCCACCGTCAGGGAAAGAAGAATAATGTGGCCATGACCTCCAGATAGGGCTCCTCCGCACGAAAACAAAAAATGAACAAGGTTGTGGAGGATTACCAAGACATATTCACCTCACCCGCAAGGGTGCTTCTGCACTATCAGGTCAAACACCCCATTGATCTAGGCCCAGGTGTGCCGTTTCCCAATGGACCGATATATCGGTGCTCTGTTCCAGATAAGGATTAAATCAAGAGGTAGATCAAGGAGCTACTGCAGAAAGGTCACATGCGACCAAGTTCATTGCCCCGTGGGAGCCCGATTGTGTTGGTGCAGAAGAAGGATGGGAATTGGAGACTCTATATTGAATATCGGACATTGAACAAGATCACTGTCCGGAATAGGTACTCAATCCCTCAGATTGATGACCTTTTGGACAACTCAAAGGGGAAAAATATTTCATCAAGATCAACTTGAAGTCTGTGTATCACCAGGTACCAATGAAACCATCCGATGTGTGGAAGATTTCCTTCAAAGCCAAGGAGGGCCTTTTTGAATGGTTGTTCATGCCTTTTGGGTTGACAAATTCTCCCACAACCTTCATGAGGCTGATGGAAGACAACTTGCATCCATTCAACAACTCATTTGNACCATCCGATGTGTGGAAGATTTCCTTCAAAGCCAAGGAGGGCCTTTTTGAATGGTTGTTCATGCCTTTTGGGTTGACAAATTCTCCCACAACCTTCATGAGGCTGATGGAAGACAACTTGCATCCATTCAACAACTCATTTGTAGTAGTGTACTTGGATGACATCCCGATCTTTAGCCAGACTTGGGAAGAGCACCTCCACCACATCCGACTGGTCCTCTAAATACCATGGAAACACAAGTTGTGTGCCAATTTGGAGAAGTTCACTTTTGGCATGACCCAGGTTTAGTATATGGGATAGATTATTGACGATCATGGGGTGAATGTGGATCCAACCAAGATCCAATTCATCCAGGATTGGCTATCCCCGACTGTTCTAACAGAGCTTTGCATCTTTCTGGGTCTTGCTAATTTCTACCACAGGTTGGTGTTGGGATTCTCTCATATCACCTGGCCCTTGAGTCAAGTCACCAAGGGAGGAGCAAAAACAAAATTCTTTTGGTCGGAATCTCAATAGAAGAAATTTGTAGAATTGAAACATCGCCTCTGCTGTGCCCAAGTGCTCACATTACCAGACTTGCAACAACCATTTGAGATCGTGACAGATGGCTATGACTATGCTATTGGGGCAGTTATTACTCAACAAAGGAATATAGTGGAATATCACACTGTGACACTGTCCAACATAGTCCGAAATTATCCCACTTATGAAAAAAAATGTATTCCATTGTGCAGGCTTGCCGATAATGGAAGCATTACATTTTGGGGAAGGAAACGATCATCCACATAGACCACCAACCCCTGCAGTTCATACAGACACAAGGGAAGTTGTAGAACAATTGCCATCAGAAGTGGTCCACATATATGAAACAGTTTCCTTTGAACATCAAGTACAAAAAGGGTAGCACCAATAATGTTGCAAACTTCCTCAGTCAACCACCGATCGTGGCGATAACTACTGTGCTCAACGCTTGTGGGCATGAGACTTTTGATTGGACGTTTCTCTACAAGAGCGATACTGAATTCGACCACACATATAATATGCTCTTGGAGGGTATGCGAGTTCTAAATTTTCACCTCTAGGATGCACTACTATGTCACCTGGGACACCTTTGTGTTCCTTCAATCGATCATGCCATGATGATTTGGGAAGCGCACTACAATCGAGTCACTAGGCATTTTGGGTTCGAGAAAACATTGGCAATACTACAAAAGTATTTCTATTGGCCAAACCTTCGACAGGATGTTGGGAAGTACATTAGATACTGCACTGCATGCGTTATTGTCAAACTGACCATCAGGAATCAAGGCCTCTATACTCCGCTGCCTACCCATAATTGACCTTGGGAATCCATCTCCATGGATTACATGTTGGGCCTTCCTTATACTAAGCATAGAAATGGTTGTGTTTTCTTGGTCGTCGACACATTCTCGAAGATGGCCATTATGGCAGCCTGCAAGAAGAATATCACAACAGAAGACAATGCTAAACTCTTATTTGAATGAGTTTGGGTACACTTTGGGATCTCGTAGTCTATCATCTCATATCGGGACAACAAGTTCCTCAGTGCATTTTGGTCCAGCCTCTAGTCAATGCTGGACACCAAGCTCACCAAGTGCCCATCTTTCCATCCCCAAATTGATGGCAAGATAGAGGTCATCAAGAGGATGATCGTACACATTTTGAGCATGTACAACTCAAAGAATAAATGCACATGGGATGAGAGCCTCATCTATGTACAACATAGCTATAACCAATCCCTCCATAGCTCAACTGAGCACAGGCCCTTTCAAGTTTCAGGTGGGCTTAGGATTCTATCCACTATGTCCCATTGACGTAGTAATGCTCTTTGTAGCTAGCTGATTCGGCTGATGTCCAGTCTGAAGCTTCTAAGGCGAACAACTTCATTGAGTGCATTGAACACATTCACCAACAAGTTCATGACATATTGGATAGAGCCAATGCTAAGTACAAGCAGCGACATGATCAACATCGGGTGCAACACAACTTCCAGGTGGGTGACAAAGTGTGGATAAATTTGTAGAAGGAGTGCCTTGCTAGACCCCACCGCAAACTTTGCCTGCTCTGCTATGGGCCACACACCATCACCAAGGTTTTAGGGGACAATGAATTCGAGCTCATTATTCCACCATTCCTTGGTCTGCACCCAGTGTTCAATGTGGACCATCTTTGGCTCTACTTTCCACCTCTCCTGGACACATCCGACATGGTAGAACAACTCAAACCAATAGAGTTAAATCCAGACTGCATGGAAGTAGCTACAAATGATAGGATTATGGACACATAGATCATGACACCCACCAATAGAGGATCCAACTATATCAAGTTGTCAAAGAAGGCCAATTCCTTCACCAGGGAAAGTGGCTCACTAGGAACCAAGTTCAACAAAAGTTTTTTGATCTCATGGAGGAACTCAACGCAATGGGGACCATTGATTCCTAAGGGGGGAGGAATGATATAGGTGGATATTGGTGGCCACCAACCTATTCCACTTGGACCCCCACCATTTTTTATTTCAGTTTTTTAGTTTCCTTAATTGTAGCACAATTTACTATTTTTGGCATTTTTCCAGGTCGTGAACTCTCAGAGCCATTTTGAGGCCCTAAACGATGTTTTTTGGGCATGAAAAATACGACAAAAATAATATGATTCCAAAATCGATATTTTTGTTAGAAGTTTAGTCCTCAGATGGATCTTTCTAACGATGTATCATGTGCATCAAACATAGATAGTATGCCAAAGTTACGACCCTGGAAAAATGATGTACCAATTTACCTCGACGGGGCCCATATTTTGGCATTTCATCTCCTAGGGTTAGGTTTTTTGATGTTTAGTGCTTCCATTGTTTCTCAATAATATATAGGCCTTCGAGCCTCATTGTAACACATCATTCAGAGGTCTGTAGCTGCCACATCTCTTCTGAGAGATAAGCTACCAACAACCTAGCTAGTTTATTTCCATTATGTCTGTAAACAAGTTTCATTTGTTTGATATTAATGAAATGAAGTTTTATTTTTGCTGCATCTTTGTATTCATGGTTATTTGTGTATTCTGTTGCATTCTTTCATAAATTCATATCAGTGGTATCATATGGGTCTTCTCTTTCTCGATCCTTCTTTTCATGTCCCCAACGAGGTCGTGGTATAAGGATTTAGGGCTCGATCTGGTTGAACCTTTGCAAGACCAGCCTCACAAAAGCCGACGACAGCCTATGGGGGACGAAAATAAAGGCAGGGGAGTAGGATATCCTATAAAAATATTTCTCGATGAGGTCCTTGAAAAAAAAAGAACGCAATGATGGATAACTTCACCTAGATCCTTCAACGATTGCCCACTGGCAACACATCTCCATCCAACAACCACTCTCGAGGCTCAACCCCTTTTAAGGTACAAGTAAAATTTGACATTCCCATATTTGATGGAAAAATAAATGCAGATGCCATAGATAGATGGTTGAATCTATTAGAAGGATATTTCTCATTTCATGACTTTTTCGACCGGGAGAAGATTATTTTTTCACTGCTCAAAGCCACCCCCCATGTCAAGGACTGGTGGGAAACCTACTGTGAGAAAAAGGACGAGGAGGAACCCTCTTTGTTCTTGGCTATACGCATTTGGAATTATTTCCAAGATGCCATCAAGGAACAATATTATCCCATGGGGAGCGGTAGCAAAGGGATCAAGATGTGCATGAGATGACGAATATGTTCCATACCCTGCGCACAAAGTTGGGTATCAAATATTCAGAGAAACATTTGGTGTTGAAGTACTTTAGTTGTCTGCACAGATACATTTAGCAGTAAATGGAGTTCCTTGACATCTCCTCTCTTGGTATGACATACTAGTATGTTGCCACTATTGAGTAGAAATTTAGATAGAAGAAGCGAGACTTTGGATCTATGAATCAAAAGAAAATCAAAGGTGCCCCCAAACCGCAGAACAAAGGACAAATCCAAGGCATGGTGGCTCAAGAAAAACTATCAAAGCCACAAGTAAATAACAACACCGTGAAGCTGAAGAAGGACACGGGAAAGTGTCGTGAGTTCCATAAGATCTCCACTCACAACACAAGTGAGTATCAGGCCAAACAATCACTTGTGGCCGAGATGAGGGCTTCTGAATCAGATGCATGCTCCAATATTGAATCAAAACCCGAGAAGGAGAATGAAAGAGGGAAGTAGATTATCGATGCGAAGGCCAATGCCACCATTGCCACCACAAATATCCAAAAAGAAGAACCGAAAGATCCAGAGGAGGAGGAGTGTCTCTTTCAATCCCATATGTGGGTAAAGGGTTCACTGCTACTGTTCATTGTGGACAGTGGGAGCCAAAGGAACCTGATTTCAGCAGAGGTCATGAAGTGGTTGGTATTTCTGACCACAACATACTCATATTCGTACACCATCGGGTGGATTCACCAAGGACGGGATATCCATGTCAGCCAACAATGTTGCCTTCCCTACAACATCAATCCCTTCACCTATGAGGTATTATGTGACATAGCTCTTCTTGATGTTTGTCATGTAATATTAGGCCAACTATACTTGTGGAAGCGACATTCTCTGTATGAGTCCCAACCTCGTGGTATTATTGTTACCTTGGGAAATGAGTTATACAAGATACTATAGGTACCACCGCCTTCTGCTATCTTTTTGGTTACAACAAAACAATGCAGTAAGCCCATTTCCAAAACTAGGAAATTTGTTTTCCTAATGATTTGCCCTAAGGGAAAGAAGAAGACTATGGCCATGACCTCCAGACAGGTCTCCTCCACACGACAAAAACAAATAGACAAGGTCGTGGAGGAGTACAGGGACATGTTCACCTCGCCCACAAAGGTACATCTACACTTTCAGGTCATACACCCCATCAATCTGATCCCAGGTGTGTCACTGCCCAATGGATTGACATATCGACACTCTATTCTAGATAATGATGAAATCAAGAGGTAGATTCAGGAGATGTTGCAGAAAGGTCACATCCAGCCAAGTTCATCACCCTATGGGAGCCCGATCGTGTTGGTGCAGAAGAAGGATGGGACTTAGAGACTCTGTATTGACTATCGGGCACTGAATAAGATCATTGTCTAGAATAGGTACCCGATCCCACAGATTAATTACCTTCTAGACCAACTCAAAGGGAAAAAATATTTCAGCAATATCGACTTGAAGTCTAGGTATCACTAGGTACCAATAGAGCTTTCTGATGTGTGGAAGACTGCCTTCAAATCCAAGGAGGGCCTTTTCGAATGGTTGGTCATGCCTTTCGGGTTGACGAATGATCCTGCAACCTTCATGAGGCTGATGGATGACATCTTGCGACCATTCACCAACTCATTTGTAGTAGTGTACTTGGATGAAATACTGATCTACAGCCAGACTTGGGAATAGCACCTCCACCACATCCGACAGGTCCTCCAAACACTCTGGAAACACAAGTTGTGTGCCAATTTGGAGAATTTCACTTTTGGCATGACCCAGGTTCAGTATATGGGATACATTATTGATGATCATCGGGTGCATGTGGATCCAAAAAAGATCCAATTCATCTGGGATTGGCCATCCTTGACCACTCTAACAGATCTTCACATCTTTCTGGGTCTTGCTAATTTCTACGGTAGGTTCATGTTGGGATTCTCTCATATCACTTGGTCCTTTAGTCAAGTTACCAAGGGAGGAGTGAAATCAAAATGATTTTGGTCGAAATATCAACAGAAGGCGTTCGTAGAATTGAAACATCATGTCTGTTGTGCCCGAGTGCTCACATTAATAGACTTGCAACAACCATTTGAGATTGAGACAGATGCCTCTGACTATGCTATTGGGGAAATTCTTACTCAACAGAGGCATCCAGTGGCATATCGCAGTGGAAAACTATTCGAGACAGTCTTAAAGTATCCCACTTATGACAAAGATATGTAATCCATTGTGCAGGCTTGCCGACAATGGAAGCATTACATTTTGGGGAAGGAAACGATCATCCACATAGACCACCGACCCCTGCAGTTGATACATACACAAGGGAAGTTCCAGAACGATCGCCATGAGAAGTGGTCCACATATCTGCAACAATTTCATTTGAACATAAGGTACAAGAAGGGAAGCACCAGTAATGTTGCAGACTGCCTCAGCTAACCACTGATCATGGCGATAACCACAGTGCTCAACTCTTGTGGGCACGAGACTTCTGATTGGATGCTTCCCTACAAGAGTGATCCAAATTTAGCCACACATACAAGATTCTCTTGGAGGGTAATCGAGTTCCAAAATTTCACCTCCAAGATGCACTACTATGTCACTTGGGAAACCTTTGTGTTCCTTCAAGCGAGCGTGCCAAGATGATTTGGGAAGCACACTACAATCGGGTCGCTGGGAATTTTGGGTTCAAGAAAACAATGGCAGTACTGCAGAAGAATTTCTATTGGCCAAACCTTCAACAGGATGTCGAGAAGTACATCAGATCCTTCACTACCTATGCCATTGGAAAACTGATCATTAAGAAGCAAGGCCTCTATACTCCGCTTCCTACCCATATTCGACCTTGGGAATCCATCTCCATGGATTACATGTTGGGACTTCCTTCTACTAAGCATGGAAATGAATATATTTTCATGGTCATCGACAGATTCTCGAAGATGGCCATTATGGGGGCCTGTAAGAAGAATATCACAACAAAAGTCACTACTAAACTCTTCTTTGAACGAGTGTGGGTACACTTTCAGATCCCGCAGTCTATCATCTCATATTGGGACAATAGGTTCCTCAATAAATTTTGGTCCAGCCTCTAGTCAATGCTCGACACCAATCTCACCAAGTCCACAAATTTCCATCCCCAAACTAATGGCCAAACAGAGGTGATCAAGAGGAAGATCGTACACATTTTGAGAATGTACAACTCAAAGAATCCACTCATCTGGGATGAGAGCCTCACCTATGTAAAACATATCTATAACTGGGCCTTCCATAACTCAACTGACCACAACCCCTTTCAGGTGGGCTTGGGATTCTAGCCATTATGTCCCATTGACGTAGCCATGCCCTTTGCAACTAATCAGGTTGATTCGTCTCATGTCCAGTCTGAAGCTGCCAAGGTGAACATCTTCATTGAGTGCATTCAACACATTCACCAACAAGTTCATGACATATTGGACAGAGCCAATGCTAATTACAAGAAGTTGCATGATCAACATCAGGTACAACAAAACTTCCAGGTGGGAAACAAAGTGTGGCTACATTTATAGAAGGAGCATCTCGCTGGACGCCATTGAAAGATTTGTCTGCTCCACTATGGGCCATACACCATCACCAAGGCTATAGGGAATAATTCCTTCGAGCTCAGTATCCCACCATTCCTTGGTTTGCACCCAGTGTTCAATGCAGACTGCCTTTGACTCTACTTTCCACCTTTACTGGACACATTCGACATGGCAGAACAAGTCACACAAACAGAGTTAAATGTAGACTGCATGGAACAAGCCACAACTGATTGGATTATGAACACACATATCAAGAACACCCTCCATCAGAGGATCCAACTATATCGAGTTGTCAATGCAGGCCAACGCCTTCACCAGGGAAAGTGGCTCACTAGGGACCAAGTTCAGCAGAAGTTTCCTCATCTCATGGAGGAACTCAACACAATGGGGACCATTAATTCCTAAGGGGGGAGGAATGATCTAGGTGGATATTGGTGGAAACCCTCCTATTCCACTTGTACCCCCACCATTTTTTCTTTCAGTTTTTTCAGTTTCCTTAATTGTAGCACAATTTACTTTTTTTGGCAGTTTTTTGGGTCCTGAACTTCTGGAGCCGTTTTGAGGCCCTAAGCGACATTTTTTGGGCATCAAACATCCAACAAATTTAAGTATGTTCCGAACTTCATATTACCTATCATAAGTGTAGTGATCAGATAGATCTTTCTAACTATGTATCATGTGTGTCAAACGAAGATAGTATGCCAAAGTTATGACCCCGGGAAATTGATGTACCAATTTATCCCGATGGGGCCCATATTCTTTCGTTTCATCTCCTAGGGTTAGGGTTTTGGATGTTTAGGGTTTCCATTGTTTCTAAATAATATATAGGCATTTGAGCCTCATTGTAACACATATTTCAGAGGCCTGTAGCTGCCACATCTCTTCTCAGAGATAAGCTACCATCGCCCTAGCTAGTTTATTTCCATTTTGTCTGTAAACAAGTTTCAGTTATTTGATATTAATGAAATGAAGTGTTATTTCCATTGCATCTTTGTATTCATGGTTATTTGTGTATTCTATTTCATTCCTGCATAAATTCAGATCGGTGGTATTAGACTGGTCTGGACTTTCTCGATCCTTCTTTGCATGTCCCGAACGAGGTCGGGGCATAAGGCGTTAGGGCTCGATTTGGTTGAACCTTTGCAATATTAGCCTCACAAAACTTGATGACCGCCCATGGGAAATGAAAATAAGTATGAGGTAGAAGGTGATCCTATCAAAATATTGCTCGAGGAGGCTCTTGAAAAACAAAGGAACATGACTATGGATAACTTCACCCAGATCCTTCAACAATTTCACACTGGCGACGCATCTGCATCCATCAGCCACTCTGGAGGTGGAAACCCTTTTAAGGTACAAGTAAACTTTGAAATTCCCATATTTGATGTCCAAATAGATGTAGACGTTTTACATCGAAGGTTGAATATATTAGAAGGATATTTATCGGTTCATGACTTTTCTGACCGGGAGAAGATTATTTTTTCACTGCTCGAAGCCACCCCCCACGTCAAGGATTGGTGGGAAACATACTGTGAGAAAAAGGATGAGGAGGAATCCTCTCTATTCTTGGCCATACCCACTTGGAATTCTTTCCGATACGCCATCAAGGAACAATATTATTTCGTGGGGAGTTATAAGGACAGGTACATACAATGGATTATGTTGCGGTAGCAAAGGGATCAAGATGTGGATGCGCTGAGGAATCTCTTCCATACCTTGCGCACAAAGTTGGGTATCAAATATTAGGGGAAACATTTGGTGCTGAATTACCACAGTTGTGTGCACAGATACATTTAGGAGGAAATGGACTTCCTCGACATATCCTCGCTTGGTACAACATACCGGTATGCTGCCAATATTGAGCAGAAATTCAAACAAAAGAAGCGAGACTTTGGATCTAAGAATCAAATGCAAGTGAAAGGTTCTCGCAAACCACAGAACAAAGGACAAATACAAGGCATGGTAGCTCAAGAAAACCCACCAAATCCACAAGCAAAGAACAACACCGCGAAGCTAAAGAAGGACACAGGAAAGTGATGTGAGTTCCATAAGAGCTCCACTCACAACACAGGTGAGTGTCGGGCCAAACAGTCACTAGTGGCTGAGATGAGGGATTCTGAATCAGATGGATGCTATGACATTGAATCAAAACTCGAGAAGGGGAATGATAGAGGGAATCATATTATGGATGTGGATCCCAACACCACCGTTTCCACCACGAATATCCAAAATGAAGAGCCAAAAGATCTAGAGGAGGAGGAGCGTCTCTTTCACTCCCAGATGTGGGTAAAGGGTTCCCCACTACAGTTCATTTTCAAGAGTGGGAGCCAAAATAAGCTCATTTCAGCAGAGGTCATGAAGCGGTTGGGATTTCCAACCACAACACACCCAGAACCATACACTATCGGGTGGCTTCACCAAGGACAAGATGTTCACGTCAGCCAAGAATGTCGCCTTCCATACAACGTCAAGTGCTTCACCGATGAGGTATTATGTGACATTTCTCCTTTGTATGTTTGTGATGTATTATTAGGCCAACCATACTTGTGGAAGTGACATGCTATGTATGAGTCCTTACCTCACGTTGTTATTGTTACCTTGGGAGATAATTTGTATAGGATACCAAAGGTACCACCACCTGCCGCTATCTCTTTGGTCACTACAAAACAATGCAGTAAGCTCATTTCCAAAATCGGGAAATTTGTTTTCCTGATGATCTTCCCTAAGGGAAAGAAGAAGACTGTGGCCATGACCTCCATACAGGGCTCCTCCGCATGACAATAAAAAATTGACAAGGTTGGGGAGGAGTATCGCGACATCTTGACTTCGCCTGGAGGGGGCGCCTCTGCACTGTCAGGTAAAACACCCCATCGATCTGACCCTATGTGCAGCACTGCCCAATGGACCGATCTATCGACATTCTGCTCTAGAGAATGATGAAATCAAGAGGCATATCTAGGAGCTTGTACGGAAAGGTCACATCCGGCCAAGTTCATCACCATGTGGGAGCCCGATTGTGTTGGTGCAGAAGAATGATGGGACTTGGAGACTCTGTATTGACTATCAAGCTTTGAATGAGATCACTATCTAGAATAGGTACCTGATCCCATGGATTGATGACCTTGTGGACCAACTGAAAGGGGAAAAATATTTTAGCAAGATTGAATTGAAGTCTGGGTATCACCACGTACCAATAGAACCATCCGATGTGTGGAAGATTGCCTTCAAAGCCAATGAGGGCCTTTTTGAATGGTTGGTCATGCCTTTCAGGTTTACAAATTCTCCCACAACTTTCATGAGGCTTATGGAAGACATCTTGTGACCATTCACCAACTCATTTGTAGTAGTTTACTTGGATGACATCCTCATCTTCAACCAGACTTCGGAAGAGCACCTCCACCACATCCGACATGTCCTCAAAACACTGAGAAAACACAAGTTGTGTGCCAATTTAGAGAAGTGCACTTTTGGCATGACCCAGTTTCAATATCTGGGATACATTAATGATGAGTGTGGGGTGCATTTGGATCGAACCAAGATCCAATTCATCCGTGATTGGCTAGCCACAACCACTCTAATAGAGCTTCGCATATTTATGGGTCTTTCTAATCTCTATTGTAGGTTCGTGTTGGGATTCTCTCATATCACTTGGCCCTTGAGTCAAGTCACCAAGGGAGGAGAAAAATAAAAATTCTTTTGGTCGGAATCTCAACAGAAGACGTTCGTAGAATTGAAACATCGCCTCTGTTGTGTCCTAGTGCTCACATTACCAGACTTGCAACAACCATTTGACATTGAGAGAGATGCCTCTGACTATGATATTGGGGCAGTTCTTATTCAATAGAGGCATCCAGTGGCATATCACAGTGCGACACTATCTGAAACAGTCCGAAAGTATCCCACTTATGACAAAGAAATGTAATCCATTGTGTAGTTTTTCCGAAAATGGAAGCATTACATTTTGGGGAAGAAAACGATCATCCACACAAACCACCGACCCCTGCAATTCATACACACACAAGGGAAGTTACGGAACGATCACCATCAGAAGTGGCCCACATATTTGCAATAGTTTCACTTGACCATCAATTACAAGAAGGGAAGCATCAATAATGTTGCAAACTGCCTTAGCCAACCACTGATCATGGCGATAACCACCGTGCTCAACTCTTGTGGGTACGAGACTTCTTATTCGATGCTTCTCTACAAGAGCGATCCATAATTTGGCCACACATAAAAGACGCTTTTGGAGGGTAACTGAGTTCCAAATTTTTACCTCCAAGATGCACTACTATGTCACCTGGGACACCTTTGTGTTCCTTAAAGCGAGCATTTGAAGATGATTTGGTAAGCGCACTACAATCGGGTAGCTGGGAATTTATTGGTCGAGAAAACAGTGGAAGTACTACAAAAGTATTTCTATTGGCAAAACCTTCCACAGGATGTTGGGAAGTACATCAGATCCTTCACTACCTGTGTCATTACCAAACCAAAAATCAAGAAGCAAGGCCTTTATACTTCACTTCCTACCCCTATTCGACCTTGGGAATTCATCTTCATGGATTACATGTCAGGCCTTCGTTCTACTAAGCATAGAAACGATTATGTTTTAGTGGTCGTCGAAAAATTCTCGAAGATGGACATTATGGAGGCTTGCAAGAAGAATATCACACTAGAAGCCACTGCTAAACTCTTCTTTGAACGAGCGTGGTGTTGGTGCAATTATTTGCATAATATATTACCAAACATAAATTATCAATCGAGATTCGTAATCAAAAGAGTTGGTGCATTATATATGCCGATAACAGATAGGTTCCTATGTCTGATGAGTATAGTTCAATCAATAAAACCATATAAAAAACCAATACTCTGTTTTCACACTTCAAAGATAACACTCTTCACACAGTTCATAAATTAGAAAGAAAAACTTGCAGTCATGCACTCAAACGATTTCGCCCAGATAATGCCTAGTCCATTTACAATCTCATGAAGTAGAAAGATGGAATTTGAATTAGTTATCTGTAGCTGCTACTCTTAGCAATCAAATCTGGGTACACTTCAACAATACAAATCCAAACTTAGAAGAGAAAACTGATAACAAAATTTCTCAAGCAAACAATGAATCAAAAGCTTCTTTCTTAGGTGACAAATCTGTTCATTAGAGGCTCATGAAATGAAAAGATGAACTTAATATCTATGTCTTGGAGCAACTAAACTAACAAGTGGGATACTCCATTAAATATCATGTATGGAGAAATAAGGAGATCCAACTGTTCTTGCATTACCACACTATGCAACAAATTGGAATAGTGAAATAAAACAAAATAACATGAAATCAAAATAACAAATACATGAAATGAAAATCTACACTAACAATTTACAATAATATTACCAAGATGGATATGTGTCCCTTGCCAATGCCAACATGGAATCTTTTAGATCACCAGATGTTAACTTATAAGAGAGAGAAAATCATTGAATTCAATATTGCATTAATCTCCAACAAGTAGGTTTACAAAAAAAGTCTTTTCATGAATCCATTCTACATCATAAAAATTCTCCTTTAAGAACCATTCTTACATCATGATAATTCCTTTCTAATCAGACCTATGAGGTCTTATTTATACATAAAATCCATGGAGGAATGGATGAAACCGAATCCCCAAGCTAAGAAAACAATTTTTACAATTTTAGGATAAATCCAAAAAATATGGGCTTTTTAACAATTTGGGCAGATTTGAGTTAGTCCCCCACCCATATCTCCCAAACCAATTCCAATTTTGAAAAACGGCCCACCTTTAACTCAATTTGTCATATTCTGGACAAAACCCATGTATAGATTTGATACCATATGCACGGAAATCGAGGCGCAAGTTGGCAGTTAGAGTTTTTTTGATAATTTTGGCAGAATCATTCCCCTTGAGCTAGAGGTCCACATGTGCGAGCTGGGTGAATTTTGACCCATCTTTCCTCATGCAAACATCATTCTGGAAAAAACCCATGAGCCTGATTTTCTTCTAGAAACATTCCAAAATTTTGAATTATGTCTAGTACTAGATTAGCACAGGCTGGTACCGGAATAGGTGGAGCCTTGGTACC
>ML814018.1:36835-62505 GCA_009831015.1 Picea engelmannii | reverse complement strand
CATCGTCAACCACTCTAATAGAGCTTCACAACTTTCTGAGTCTTGCTAATTTCTACCACAGGTTCATGTTGGGATTCTATCATATCACTTGGCCCTTGAGTCAAGTCACCAAGGGAGGAGAGAAAGTAAAATTCTTTTGGTCAGAATCTCAACAGAAGGCATTCGTAGAATTGAAACATCGCCTCTGTTATGCCCCAATGCTCACATTACCATACTTGCAACAACCATTTGAGATCAAGACATATGCCTCAAGCTATGCTATTGGGGTAGTTCTTAATCAACAGAGGAATCCAGTGGCATATCACAGTGAAACACTGTCCGACATAGTCCAAAAGTATCCCACTAATGAAAAAAAAATGTATTCCATTGTCTAGGCTTGTTGACAATGGAAGCATTACATTTTGGGAAAGGAAACGATCATCCACACATACCACTGATCCCTGCAGTTCATACAGACACAAGGGAATTTGCAGAATGATTTCCATCAGAAGTGGTCCACATATATGCAATAGTTTCATTTGAACATCAAGTGCAAGAAGGGAAACACCAATAATGTTGCAGACTACCTCAGTCAACCACTGATTATGGCGATAACCACCATTCTCAACTCTTCTGGGCACAAGACTTTTGATTGGCCGCTTCTCTACAACAGTGATCCAGAGTTCAACCACACATACAAGACGCTCTTGGAGGGTAACCGAGTTCCAAATTTTCACCTCCAGGATGCACTACTATGTCACCTGGGACACCTTTGTGTTCCTTCAAGTGAGCATGCCAAGATGATTTGGGAAGTGCACTACAGTCGGGTCACTGGGAATTTCGAGGTCGCGAAAATAGTGGTGGTGCTGCAGAAGTATTTCTATTGGCCAAACTTTTGACAAGATTTCGGCAAGTACATCAGATCCTTCACTTCCTGGGCTATTTCTAAACCAAACATCAAGAAGCAAGGCCTCTATACTCCGCTGCCTACCCCTATTCGAACTTGGGAATCCATATCCATGGATTACATGTCTGGCCTTCCTTCTACTAAGGATGAAATGACCTTGTTTTCATGGTCATCAACAGATTCTCAAAGATGGCCATTATGATAGCTTGCAAGACGAATATCACACCATAAGCCACTGCTAAACTCTTCCTTGATTGAGTTTGTGTACACTTTGGGTTCCCACGGTCTGTCATATCAGATTGGGACAAGAGATTCCTTATTACATTTTGGTCTAGCCTCTGGTCAATGCTGGACACCATGCTTACCATGTCCACAACTTTCCATCCCCAAACTGATGGCCAGAAACAGGTCATCAGTAGGATGATCGTACACATTTTTAGCATGTACAACTCAAAGCATCAACAGAGATGGGATGAGAGCCTTCTCGATGTACAACATAGCTATAACCGGGCCCTCCACAACTCAATCGACCACAACCCCTTTTAGGTGGGCTTGGGATTCCAGCCACTATGTCCCATTGATGTAGCCATTCCCTTTGTAGCTACTTAGTATGATTCGGCTCATGTATAGTCTAAAGTTTCCAAGGCGAACAACTTCATTTAGTGCATACAACACATTCTCCAACAGGTTCATGACATATTGGACAGAGCCAATTCTAAGTACAAGCAACGACATGATCAACATTAGGTGCAACACAACTTCCAGGTGGGCGACAAAGTGTGGCTATATTTGCAGAAGGAGCACCTCACTTGACCCCACCACAAGATTTTCTTGCTCCGCTATGGGCCATACACCATCACCAAGGCTATAGGGGACAATGCCTTTGATCTCAGTATTCCACCATTCCTTGGTCTGCACCCGAAGTTCAATGTGGACCGCCTTCGGATCTATTTTCCACCTTTACTAGACACATCCGACATGGCAGAACAACTCACACCAACAAAGTTAAATCCAGATTACATGGAACAAGCCACAACTAATTGGATTATGGACACATAGATCAAGAACACTCGCCAATAGAGGATCTAGCGATATCGAGTTTTCAAGGCAGGCGAATTGTTGGCCCTTGACCATGTTTTGGGATATCCTTGGGCATGTTGATCTATTTTTGGGACTTCGACAAGTTGTCGAGGAAGGAGCGCAAGACGAAGAAAATATTGTGGGATCTCAGCCCCCCTTTTTAGGGATTTTTGGTTTTTTTGATTATGTAACATGTATGGGAATGTCGGCCCATGGGTTTACCCATGCTTGGGCCCACTTTTGTAATATATATATATATATATAGAAGACTAGGCGATGTAATAAGGGTGGTGGTGAGTAGTGCTAAGTGGTAGAGATTCGATCTATTTGATCAAGGGATTGTAAGAGTGCTAAGTGCTAAGTACTTTATTGGCACGAGACTTATAGAGCTACATGGAAATCATTGTAAGAAGGCTTGGTATTGTACCCTACCTCAAAGAAGGAGGATCTGGCGGAGTGTGCACAGGTCTCTTGTCTTCTGAGGAGTAGGATTTTGATGCTATGTGCCGATAAGAAGCTTGACCAAGATGATAAATAAGAAGAGTTTGTGGATGTAGCCCCAGGGTGGGGGTGAACCACATATATGTTGTGTTATGCTCTGTGTGATGTGTTTATGTCTTTACTTGCTAAGTTCTTTGATATAGATAGATAGATTTGCTTATGATTTGTGCGAATGATGTATATAGATGTTAGATCTGACCTATGTGAACTTTCTTAGTGCTTAAATCTCCTAGATCTAATCTATCTCTTTATGCTAAGTGCTTAGATACGTTATATATGAATGAATGTTGCGATGCTCTATTTTATTTGTGGAGTAGATACTAAGTTGAATGCTGATGAACTGTAGTTGCTAAGTGCTCTGTTAAGTATTAGAATCACAGATTTGTTTCCTAGCTAAGGTTGCAGAAACTGGAGACCTGTGACCACCCCTACCTCTACCTTGGGTGAGACTTCATCTACTTCGCAGGTGTTTCCGAAAGGGCCGGTAGTTAGGGTTTTGTTGGTGCACTATTGTAGAATTGAACCCTGGGTCTTCCCCTGTGCCAACAAATGGTTCCATTGGAAGGACCTGAAACTGTGATTGCTGGGAACTAAGGAAGAAGAAGCTTTGGGCAAAGATTCGACTTGAAACTGTGGAAGCTCCATGCGTAGATCTGTTTCCCTAGTGCGTAGGATTTTTCTTAACCTGTGAAGTTCTATGCCAAGAAAAGAGGTAAGATCTAAAGAAAATAGGTAAGATCTGAAATATTTATGCTCTGAGAAAGGTAAAAGTGATAATTTTTTATTAAAAGAGGTAAGATTTTCAAACTTTGTGGTCTAATAAAGGTAAGAATAGTGTAAAGTTTTCGATCTGAAATCTTTGTGCTCTGTAAAAGTAAGATAAGTGGAAATTTTTGTTTCAAAAGTATGTATCTAGGTATGATTGATAGATTCTATCCTAGCTTGAAAACTAGGACACTGATAGATGAAAGAAGGTTTGATATGAGTAGATCTAATAGTGAAATATATGTTATACCTATGCATAGAAATAATGTTTGGACTAACAAGTGGATGCAGGATTCTAGAAAGAAATATTTGCAGGTTAGCTATTATGATCCTAGCGCACAGTATAGGAAAGGCTGGGGATCATTTAAAATAAAGAGAGAATTAACCTTCTGTTACAGCTGCAGAAGACTGGGACATCTTGCTAAAGAATTCGTTGGGAAATGATCTAGTTGTCTTTGTTGCAAAGCTATGGACCATGAAGTATTGGATTTCCCTAGAATATTTTCTAAGCTTGAAGAAATGCACATGAGACAAGAAAACCCTAAGGCAGATCCATAAACTAAGATTATGGTAGAACCCCAAAAAGAATCAGAGAAAGTATTGCTATAGATGAAAGAAACCCTGAATGACCACCGACATGTCATCTTATCAGAGATCTTCAAAGAAAAAACATGGATAGAAGAAAGAATAGGAGACTTTGACATTGACTATGTTCTAGATGAGGAAACACAGGTGAATATCATGACAGAAAGAACTTGGGAAATTTTAGGGAAGCTTGTTATGACTCCTTCATTGGGAGGAATAGGGATATTTAGAGGAAAGTTGATAAACCTATGTGGAAAGCTCACCCAAATATCTATGAATGCCAATGGAACTTTGATAGAGGAAGGTTTTGAGATTATTAAATTTACTAAGGACAACACACCATTTGCTATGTTACTAGGGCAGCCTTGGATTGAAAGAGATCAGGCCAGGAGAAAGGAAGAAGAAGAAATTTTAGAGCAGAAGAAGCAAGAATTAAAATATTTCATGACTAGAAGGATCACACACTTGATTGAAGAACAAAAGAACATATCAAAGATATTTAACACCAAAGACTTGGATTTCAACATTTCAATAACATTAGAGGACCCACATAAGACTAAAGTACCTAGTC
This sequence comes from Picea engelmannii, assembly GCA_009831015.1. Taxonomy (NCBI): domain Eukaryota; kingdom Viridiplantae; phylum Streptophyta; class Pinopsida; order Pinales; family Pinaceae; genus Picea; species Picea engelmannii. The sequence goes on along the minus strand of ML814018.1, from coordinate 58,117 downwards.
CAGATAAAGAAGAAGTATTACCCTTGAATCTTAGGAAAGAATATCAACAATGCGAAGTAACTATGCCAAAAGAAGATAAGAGTCATAATGGAAAAAGGGATACCAAGACGAAGCTCATTGGGAAGAAGGCTAGAAAACTAAGTAAGAAGAGAGATAAGATTGATAAGTTACAAAAGGTCCTAGAGGGAAATTCCCAGAAGGATTTGCAAAATTGGAACTTCGTCGGGATATCAGAGCAACGTCACATGGAACTTCTCCATGGCGAAGAAATATATCCATTGGGAACAATATAACCATTAGGATGATGCCCCCTGAACAGGTATAAAGGAATTTATAGTTCACCACTAGACCGTTGGACCATGTTGTAGCAGACATAACAGAGTTAATGAAGGCTTCTCTCCCGTGGCAAGTGATCTGTTGCCAAGTTATCTATTTATCCCATCGCGCCATACACTGAGAACACTTTTTCTAACCGTGAATTTGAGCCTGCAAACTCATTGATTTTGCACAATGATCATTGCACTATTTCCTTCTATCCCATTGTAGTGTCTAAGTTACTCCTCGAACCCGAGATTTCCAACCCCGAGCGTGTATGTCAGATGAGTTCACCCCTGCAGAGGAAATTGTCAAATAAGCTCTCAAAAACCTCATGAATGAAAGAGTAATGTCGATGTCTTCAGGTATACAAGCTTCATCGATGATAAAATTGAAAGCCTCTCCGTCGACTGCAAGCAGAGCCAGACCATCCTGAGCATCAGTGGAAAAGAGAGCCAAGCACAAAGACAACCTAGCTAATGTGAAGTTAATTCCAACCATATTGCCTGACTACATCCCACCTATGGATGGAATGATAAATCGTGATAGTGTGCAAGAGATTTTGATTACACCATAGTTATTGCGTACCTCCCAAAGGGGATATGTGCAGTTTGAGCGCAGTAGGAAAAGATCGCAGTGTTGAAGTTCAACGACTTCAACCTCAGAGATTGCAAGATATATGGTATGCTCACCCCATATAAATACCTGACCAGGACGAAGGGAAAGAATTCAAAGATAATTCCCTAGTCATGGACGATGAACCTCGCGCAGTCCACCCTAATGAATTTCATGAAGATCCCACACTTCGGTAGACACCAGGAAGTCAATGCATGTGTCAAGATGTTACTGTCATGTTACCATGGAGGCTAATTATGGATAGACCGCTATATTATAGTCGACCCAATGATGATCCATAGGATCACAGGACTGAGTATGCAAGGACTCGACTTGCAAGATTTTTATCCAGGAAAAGCTGTAGATCATGAAGTAGCACAGAAGATCAAGGATACATACAACGATGTTGAGAAAGGGACATGAGGCTACAAGTTAGATTCCATCCAAAGTGGTGTAGTGCGCCTATAATGCCAACTGATAGCTGGAAATTTAGTAAGGAAAAATTGACCTACATAGGTCACCGACTTTGTCATTGATGTCATAGGGAAGTGTGCGGAAGGCCTATAGATGAACTGGGCAAAGTACCTAGTTAATCAGTTGGAACTAGACTGTCGAGAAGAACAGGATCAGGGTTATTAATTTCATTTCAGATGGATCCTGATCCTCATCGCCTTTGTTGCCTGGGAGATGTCGGAAGGTGTGACCTTCCCGGATATAGAGCCGTTTGCACCACTTGCTGTGAAGTTCACTACCCTTTGGTATTTAAGTGATATGAAAAAACAGTGGCAGTCAAATGTTGTGTTTCATACATATTACCTCCAGCTAAAGAGAGCCATCGAAGCTGAGCCTCACATGAATCTGAACACCTTACAGAGATTTTGACCTTTGATGAAGTTCAAGGTAGATTGACACTTCATCTATATTACAATGCGAGTAGATGGACACAAAGAGAAGCTCTAGTCATATTATAAACTTACAAAAGAAGACCTTGAGGAGATCACTAAGGAATGGTCCACTGATCTACTTATCCCCACCAACCCTACAGAGATGTCTGACCTTGATAGCCTAGAGGACAGTAAAAAGGAATAGAACATACCCAAAACAAGGAAGACTTAAGAGGTTCGTGATTTAAGAAGTGCCTTAGGAATGACTGCTTCAGTGTCACCTGACCGAGGGGGTGATGAAAAAGTAGAAACTGAACAGAATCTAGGCGAAGTAACACCACCCAGAGATGAGGTTGATCCCTTGAAGAAGAGGAAGGTTTCTTCCCCGAAACCTTCTTCCCAGAAGAAATCGAAAGCCTCCATGACCAAGATGCAGACTGTCCTCACCTCTGATGATTTTGACATCATCATAGCAGCCCCAAATGATGCTTCACTGGAAATAACAGAGAAACAAGAAGCCAAGAAACAAGAAATGTATGATAGAATTGAATTTGATCTCCGAGGGGTACATCATGCCCTTTAGTCTAGTCGTTCAGTCTCCACTGCTCCCCTTCCATCGGGAGAACCAGAGTTGGGAGATGAGCCACCCAACTCCACTAACTAGCTGATACAGTCGAAGCTTGACTTCGATGGGAACAAGAAGAAATATAACAAGCCACCTAGGCCTTGAAGCAAGTGCAATGCATACTTGTATAACAATGCAGCGCTGTAGAACAGGAAAAGATTTCCCTCCAAGCGAAGTTCGAGGAAGAAAAAACACAGATGCAACAAGGAAAAAAACAGTTACTCGTGGAGAAACTTGAAGTGAAAGAAGCAGCCAGAAGAGTGCTTCGCTCTATGACAGTATTAGAAATAAAGGAAGAGGACTGAGTCACGCATCAAGTAGAGAAGCTCGCAGAAGCTATCCAATAGCTACAACAACACATAGCAGACTTAGAGCTCTGCACAGTTCTCGAGACTCCGTAGGATGTAAGAGATCAAAGAGAAGAAACCACCCGGAGCGCAGTTGAAAGGATAAAGGCCCTTGCCATGGAATGCAAGCAACTGAGTAATCACAATGCCCATATGTATGAGAAACTCACTAAGAACCCAAAATTGCAGGCACTAGAGTCACAACTCCAAGAAGTGAAGTATCAAGCAGAGAAAATATAGGCGGAGTTGAAGCCCCTGTCAGCTATGGAAAGAATGAAGCGATCCCAAGAGCAACGCACCGCCTAGCAGTAGATCCACACTATCCAAAGAAGAGTTATGGAAGTAACTAAGAGGCTCCAACCTATACAAGATAAGGCTTACCAAATTTTCATAGAAGTCAAAGGATGAGGAGCAGAACTGGAGCAGGTTGTCAGTGCAACTGAACAATGCCTAGAGGGACCTATCAATGATGCAATCATCCAAGCTTTTGTGAAACAGGAGGTCATGGCACAAAAAAATGTCCAAGAACCATGAGCCAAGCTCGAGGATTTTGAAGAAGAACTACCCAGACGAGAGTGACTCAGGACGAGTCATAGGTGAGTGTTGGGGGCCTGTTGGTCATTGACCAAGTTTTGGGAGATCCTTGGTCATGTTGACCTATTTTTGGGACTTCGATAGGCTATCAAATAATGACCACAAGATGAAGTAGAGATTGCAGGATATCGACCCCCCTTTTTAGGGATTTTTGGGTTTTGGTATTATGCAACGAGTATGGGAATGTCAGCCTATGGGTTTACCCATGCTTAGGCCCACTTTTCTAATATATATATATATATAGAAGACTAGGTGATGTAATAAGGGTGGTGGTGAGTAGTTATAAGTGTTAGAGATCCGATCTGTGTGATCAACGAATTGTAAAAGTGTTAAGTGCTAAGTACTTTCCTGGTGTGAGACTTGCAGAGCTACTTGAAAATCATTGTAAGAAGTCTTGGTGTTGTACTCTAGATCGAAGAAGGAGGATCTAGTGGAGTGCACACAGATCTCCTTTCTTTTGAGGATTAGGATTTTGATGCTTTGTGCCTGTAAGAACCTTGACCAAGATAATAAAGAAGAAGAGTTGGTGGATGTATCCCCAAGGTGGGGGTGAACCACATACAGGTTATGTTATTCTCTGTGCAATGTGTTGATGTGTTTATGTATTTACTTACTAAGTTTTTTGATATAGATCGATAGATCTGTTTATGCTTTGTGCTAGTGATGTATATGGATGTTAGATATGACCTATGCTTTTTGGGAATCAAACATCTGACGAAAACAAGTCAATTTCAAACTCAATATTTTCTCTAAGAAGTGTATTCCTCGGATAGATCTTTCTAACGATGTATCATGTGCATCAAATGGAGATAAAATTCCAAAGTTACGACCCCGGAGCCCGTATTCTGGCGTTTCATCTCCTAGGGTTAGGGTTTTGGATGTTTAGGGTTTCCATTGTTTCTAAATAATATATAGGCCTTCGAGCCTCATTGTAACACAAATTTTAGAGGCCCATAGCTGCCACATCTCTTCACAGAGATAATCTACCAGCACCCTAGCTAGTTTATTTTCATTCTATCTGTAAGCAAGTTTCAGTTCTTTGATATTAATGAAATGAAGTGTTATTTCCGTTGCATCTTTGTATTCATAGTTATTTGTGTATTCTATTGTGTTCCTGCATAAATTCAGATCAGTGGTATTAGAGTGGTTTTCTCTTTCTCTATCCTTCTTTGCATGTCCCCAATGAGGTCGAGGTATAAGGAGTTAGGGCTCGATATGGTTGATCCTTTTCAAGATTAGCCTCGCAAAACCTGATGGCCACCCATGGGAGATTAAACGAAAGACGAGGGAGCAGGATATCCTATAAAAATATTGCTCAAGGAGGCCCTTGAAAAAAAAAGGAACGTGATTATGGATAACTTTGCCTAGATCCTTCAACGATTGCCCACTAGTGGTGCATCTGCATCCAATAGCCACTTTGGAGGCACAACCCCTTTTAAGGTAAAAGTAAACTTTCACATTCCCATATTTGATGGTCAAATAGATGCAGATGTTTTAGATTGATGTTTGAATCAATTAGAAGGATATTTCTTGGTTCATGACTTTTTCGACAGGGAGAAGATTATTTTTTCACTGCTTGAAGCCACCCCTCATATGAAGGACTGGTGGGAAACCTACTGTGAGAAAAAGGATGAGGAGGAACCCTGTCTGTTCTCAACCATACCCACTTGGAATTATTTTCAAGACGCCATCAAGGAACAATATTATCCCATGGGGAGATATGAGGACAAGTACATACAATGGACTACGCTGTTGTAGCAAAGGGATCAAGATGTGCATGAGGTGATGAATTTGTTCCATACCTTGCGCACAAAGTTGGGTATCAAAGATTCATAGAAACATTTGGTGATGAAGTACTGCAGTTGTGTGCACACATACATTCAGGAGGAAATGGAGTTCCTCGACATCTCCTTGCTTGGTATGACATACTGGTATGCTACCAATATTGAGAATAAATTCAAACAGATGAAGAAAGACTTTGGATCTGTGAATCAAAATCAAGTGAAAGGTGCCCTCAAATGATAGAAAAAAGGAAAAATCCAAGTGATGGTAGCTCAAGAAAACCTATGAAAGCCACAATAAAACAACAACATTGTGAAGTCGAAGAAGGACACGAGAAAGTGGTGTGAGTTCCATAAGTGCTCCACTCACAACACAAGTGAGTGTCGGGCCAAAGAGTCATAGGTGGTTGAGATGAGGGCTTCTGAATCAGATGCATGGTATGACATTGAATTAGAACCTGAGAAGTGAAATGAGAGAGGGAAGTATATTATCAATGCAGAGTCCTATTCCACCGTTTCCACCACGAAGATCCAAAAGGAAGAATCAGAAGATCCATATGAGGAGGATCATCTCTTCCACTCCTAGATGTGGGTGAAGGGTTCCCGGCTATAGTTCATTGTCGATAGTGGGAGCCAAAAGAACTTCATTTCAGTAGAGGTCATGAAGAGGTTTTGATTTCTGACCAGAACACACCCACAACCGTACACCATTGGGTGGCTTCACCAAGGATGGGATCTCCACGTCAACCAACAATGCCACCTTACCTACAACATGAAGCCCTTCACCAATGAGGTATTATGTGACATTTCTCCTGTTGATGTTTGTGATGTATTATTAGGCCAACCATACTTGTGGAAGTGACATGCTATGTATGAGTCCCGACCTCGTGTTGTTATTTTTACCTTGGGAAATACATTGTATAGGATACCATAGGTACCACCACCTACCACCATCTCTTTGGTTACTACAAAACAATGTAGTAAGCTCATTTCCAAAACCGGGAATTTTTTTTCTTGATGATCCTCCCTTAGGGAAAGAAGAATATTGTGGCCATGACCTCCAAATAGGGCTCCTTCACACAACAAAAACAAATTGACAAGGTTGTGGAGGTGTACCAGGACATCTTCACCTTGCTTGCATGGGTGACTCTGTAATTTCATGTCAAACACCCCATTGATCTGACCCCAGGTGCGCTACTGCCCAATGGACCGATCTATTGGCGCTATGTTCTAGAGAACGATGAAATAAAGATTTAGATCTAGGAGCTATTGTAGAAAGGTCACATTTGACCAAGTTCATTTCCCTGTGGGAGCCCGATCGTGTTGGTTCAGAAGAAGGATGGGACTTGGAGACTCTATATTGACTATCGGGCGTTGAACAAGATCACTGTCTGGAATAGGTACCTGAGCCCACAGATTTATGACCTTCGGGACCAACTCAAAGGGGAAAAATATTTCAACAAGATTGACTTGAAGTTTGGGTATCACCGGGTACCAATCGAACCGTTCGATGTGTGGAAGACAACCTTCAAAGCCAAGGAGGGAGTTTTCAAATGGTTGGTCATGCATTTGGAGTTGATGAATGCTCCCTCAACCTTCATGAAGCTGATGGAAAACATATTGCGGCCATTCACCAACTCCTTTGTAGTAGTATACTTAGACAACATCCTGATCTTCATCCAGACTTGGGAAGAGCACCTCCACCAGGTCTGACAAGTCTTCCAAACACTACGGAAACACGAGTTGTGTGCCAATTTGGAGAAGTTAAATTTTGGCATGACCTAGTTTCAGTATCTCTGATACATTATTGATGAGCGTGGGGTGCATGCGGATCTAACCAAGATCCAACTCATTTGGGATTGGCCAGCCCCGACGACTCTAACAGAGATTCATAGGTTTCTAGGTCTTGCTAATTTCTACCATAGGTTCATGTCAGGATTCTCACATATCACTTATCGCTTGAGTCAAGTCACCAAGGGAGGAGTGAAAGAAAAATTATTTTGAATGGAATCTCAAAAGAAGGCGTTTGCAGAATTGAAACATCGCCTCTGCTGTGAGCCAGTGCTCAAATTACCATATTTGCAACAACCATTTGAGATCGATACAAATGCCTCTGACTATGCTATTGGGGTAGTTCTTACTCAACAAAGGCATCCAGTTTCATATCAAAGTGTGATAATGTCTTCACAATCCGAAAGTATCCCACTTATGAAAAAGAAATGTATTCCATTGTGCATGCTTTCCGACAATGGAAGCATTACATTTTGGGGAAGGAAATGATCATCCACATAGACCACCAACCCCTAGAGTTCATACCGACACAAGGGAAGTTGCATAATGATTTCCATAATAAGTGGTCCACATATCTGCAATAATTTTATTTGAAGATAAAGTACAAGAAGGGAAACACCAATAATGTTGCAGACTGCCTCAACCAACCCCCGATCGTGGCGATAACCATCGTGCTCAACTCTTGTTGGAACGAGACTTCTGATTGGATGATTCTCTACAAGAGCGATCCAAAATTCGGCCACACATACAAGACTCTCTTGGAGGGTAACCAATTTCCAAATTTTCATCTCCAAGATGCACTACTATGTCACCTGGGACACCTTTGTGTTCCTTCAATTGAGTGTGCCAAGATGATTTGGGAAGCACACTATAGTTGGGTCACTGGGAACTTCGGGGTCGAGAAAATAGTGTTAGTACTGCCAAAGTATTTCTACTGTCCAAACCTTTGACAGGATGTTGGGAAGTTCATCAAATCCTACACTGCCTGCTCCATTGGCAAACCGACCATCAAGAAGCAAGGCCTCTATACTCCGCTACCTTCCCCAGTCAACGTTGGGAATCCATCTCCATGGATTACATGTTGGGCCTTCCTTATACTAGGCATGGAAAGGACTGTGTTTTTGTGGTTGTCGATAGACTCTCGGAGATGGATATTATGGTGGCCTGTAAGAAGAATATCACAGCAGAAGCCACTGCTAAAATCTTCTTTGAACAAGTGTGGGTACACTTTGGGATCCCACAGTCTATCATCTCAGATCGGGACAACAGGTTCCTTAGTACATTTTGGTCCAACCTCTAGTCAATGCTGGACACCAAGCTCACCAAGTCCACAACTTTCCGTCCCCAAACTGATGGTGAGACAAAGGTTGTCAATAGGATGATCATACACTTTTTGAGCATGTACAACTCAAAGAATCCATGCACATGGAATGAGAGCCTCCCCTATGTACAACATAGCTATAAATGGGCCCTCCACAGCTCAACTGACCACATCCACTTTTAGGTGGGCTTGGGATTCCAGCCACTATGTCCCATTGACGTAGCCATGCCCTTTGCATCTACTCATGATGATTCAACTCATGTCCGGTCTGAAGCTACCAAGGAGAAAAACTTCATTGAGAGCATTCAACACATTCGCCAACAGGTTCATGACATATTTGACAGAGCCAATTCTAAGTACAATCAATGACATGATCAACATCGGGTGCAACACAACTTCCAGGTGGGCGACAAAGTGTGGCTACATTTGCAGAAGGAGTGCCTTGCTGGACCCCATCGCAAGATTTTCCCACTCTTCTATGGGCCATACACCATCACCAAGGCTGTAGGGGACAATGCCTTCAGTATCATTATTCCACCATTCATTGGTCTGCACCCAGTGTTCAATGTGGACCACCTTCGGCTCTAGTTTTCACCTCTACTGGACACATCTGACATGGTAGAACAACTCACACCAACAGAGTTAAATCTAGAATGCATGGAACAAGCCACAATTGATCGGATTATGGACACATAGATCAGGAAAAACCTCCAGCAGAGCATCCAAATATACCAAGTTGTCAAAGAAGACCAACTCCTTCACCAGGGCAAGTGGCTCACCAGGGACCAAGTTCAACAGAAGTTTCCTCATCTCATGGAAGAACTCAACGCAATGGAGACCATTGTGTCCTAAGGGGGAAGGAATGATCCAGGTGGATATTGGTGGTTACCCGCCTATTCCACTTGGACCCCCACTATTGTTTCTCTTATTTTTTTAGTTTCCTTAATTGTAGCACAATTTACTATTTTTGGCAGTTTTTCGGGTCCTGAACTTCCAGAGCTGTTTTGAGGCCCTAAATGATGTTTTTTGGGCATCAAACCTTTGTAAAACATGAGTTCTTTTCGGACTTGATATTGCTATCAGCAGTGTAGTCCTCATATATATCTTTCTAACGATGTATCATGTGCATCAAATGGATATAATATGCCAAAGTTACGACCTCGGGAAATTGATGTACCAATTTACCCTGATGGGGCCCATATTCCGGCGTTTCATCTCCTAGGGTTAGGTTTTTGGATGATTAGGGTTTCCATTGTTTCTCAATAATATATAGGCCTTCGAGCCTCATTGTAACATAGAGTTCAGAGGATTGTAGCCACCACATCTCTTCTCAGAGATAAGCTACCAATGCCCTAGCTAGTTTATTTCCATTCTATCTGTAAACAAGTTTCAGTTCTTTGATATTAATGAAATGAAGTGTTATTTCCACTGCATCTTTGTATTCATGGTTATTTGTGTATTCTGTTGCGTTTCTGCATAAATTCGGATCATGTTTACAGGTGAAATCAAACTCTGATACCACTTTGATGCTGCTCCCTTTCCTTTCTGGGGGTTGCGCGACCTCCCAGTATAGGATCATCAAATATCTGAGTCAGATAAACTCTTAGAGACCCTACTAGCCTCACAATTCATTTTACACATGCCCCTTTTCTTCTAGGTGTAGTTTCTGTGAGACCCACGAGCTCCTGCCAAGCCCCTATTCTCTTTCTAGAGTTCTAATGACGAGCGTTGGCTCCCTACGTTATGCCCCTTTTTCACATGACCCTGGGATATGACCTTGGGCTAGTCTTTTTCGCAACTCCACGCTTCAGAGATTTCACTAACAATCGACTCCCTTCTTTCCGATTTCCGAATCGATGAATTTATTCAGGACCCAATCTACAATCCATGTCTTTACCACAACCAATGGCTATGATATGCTCCAAACTCCGCCTTCAGGAGTTCCTCCCACTCTGCTCTCCTCTTTCTTTCTGGAGTACGTTTCCTCTAAAACACGTGGATCTTTGCCACATGTTATTCTAAATCCAACCTTCCAGATTCACTTCACGAAGATGGCTCCTTTCTCCACACAATTCTTCTGAAGTTATTTCTTGCAAAATCTTGGATCTGCTGCCACGTCCCTCCCGATGGTCAACATTTAGGATCTACTCTAGGCTTTGGAGCTTTGATATTTTTTCACTCCGCTCAACTGAAAAATCTTGGAGAACGTTTCTCTAGACTTATAGATCTCTTTCCATCTATCCCTCCAGATGATGGATGGTCCTGCTTCACTTCGGGACTTCCAGAATTCACTACCTCGTTCCCCTGTCGATGTCTATCAGTTGTTGTAGCTCCTCTACTTAAGCTTTGGCTTCCTCTTGAAATTGGGAAAAACATGTCTAAGTATCAAGGCTGCGGCCTTTGATATTGCTCCTACGATCCTAATTGCTAGGTCTCGACAGTCTTTTTTCTCCCGAGCTTTGGGAATTGGAATAAGTTCACTTCTAGGAACTCCTTTATATTTCTGTGTAGTCTCTCACTCAACTCTCCTCCGAGTCTTAACCTTGTGGTGTGCCTTCTTGGAAACATTTCTCCCAAAACTACAAACTAAAGTTCTTGCGCACCCCTTGCACTCGACCGATCCTTTAGATGAATTGTTGCAACACTTGTCTAAGTATTGGCCTGATGCATTCCTTTTCACAGGTCTTCCTCCAGAGTGTTCAAAAAATCTGTGAAGTGTTCTCCTCTAACACTCCTCTTCTCATAAATTGAAACATAATTACCTTTTTTTGTGTACACTTGCACCTGCTCGATGCCCTCTTGGTAAAGCTTGACGTAGTGTTCAACAACTCTATGCTACACTTACTACTTCACAGACCTCCCTCTAAGATATTCAACAACCTTGAATTGTAATTTCTCTGGTGTGCCCTCCTGGCACGTTCTTCTCTGACTCGAAAGAGTTCATATGCACACTCCTTGCACTGGCTACAGAGTCTTCGATACCCTGTTGTGCACTCCTTGCACAGCCTAAAGAACCTAGAACAACTCAACAAACTCTCAAACATATAGTGAATTCTATCCTTACCCTACATATGCAAACTAAAACACACCTACAACATAAATTAATACAACCACAAATGACATTCAAAAACAAATATCCACCACATAGGAATTTGTAAATAGTGAAATATGTTCTTTTGTATTAATATCATAATTTCAATTACAATGTATGAGCTCAGACTACAACTGAGTCTCGACTCTTCTCTCCTCTCCTATCAACGACCTCTACTGGGCGTATGATCAAAAACCTCTACTGGGCGTATGATTAAAAAACTCTATCGAGCATATGTTGAACAACCTCTATTGGGTGTATGATAAACAACTCTACTGGGTGTATGTTACAAATATTTGTACAAGAGGGATCATCGATATTTCCTTCCAAGATATACTAGTGGTGTCTAATCACCATCAAAATGCCTATCTACTGAGGCAAATTACAATGAGTGGAAAATCTAGTCTGAATCGGATCTAGATCCCTCCTACTATCATCTACTTAAGGTGAACTTATCTACATCTTGTACAAAGGCATGACTTGGCTCTGCTAAAGCCTCACACCATTTAATTTCATTAATTATATTTAAAATTTAAAATTTGAGGGAAACAATCAGAGGGTTGGCGCCGCTCCCCTCCTTGAATGCGCACCAATGTGTTGAATAGATAGCATGTGCTAAGGTGCAGTGATTCTCCTGCATCAAGATTCCAGGCATTGATCCATGTATTGTTGAACATGAAATCATGAGTTATCCTAATGTTAATCCTGTCCAACATAAGCTTTTCTCTGTCAATCCTCGCAACGCAGCGGAAATAAAGGATGAAGTAGAGAAACTCATCAAAGTTGGTTTCATCTACCCCATGAAATTGATAGAATGGTTATCGAACCATGTTCCTATCAGCATGAAGCAATGTACAACCCATGTATGTATGGATTTTCATGACCTAAACAAAGCTTGCCTGAAAGGCAATTTTACAACCCCATTTATTGACCAGATTGTCGATGAATGCACAGGTTGTGAGGTCTTTTATTTCTTGGATGGTTTTTCCGAGTACAATTAAATTCATGTCAAGCCCAAAAACCAACATAAAACAGATTTTATTTGTCCTTGAGGTACATTCGCATACAGAAAAATTCCTTTTGGCCTTAAGAATGTTGTATCCACCTTTCAACAGGCCATGTCATTTTCTTTCCACAACCTCAAACACATATTCGAGGCGTATCTCGATGATGTGACATCCCGTTCTCGTAAGAGATCTGATAATCCTAATGTGGCATATTTGAGAGGTGTCGCTACTATCGGATTCGCTTGAATCCTAGCAAGTGTAGTTTTTTTGTAACATTGAGACGCTTGTTAGGTTTTATCGTGTCAACTAGAGGAATCATGGTCAATCCTATAAAGGTTGAGGAAATAGTTCAATTGCCTCCCCCATGAAAAATTCCCTAGATTTAGAGTCTACAGGGGAAATCCAATTTTCTTTGGCATTTTGTTGTGAACTATGCCAAGATTACTAAAGGGTTCATGCGTCTCTTGAAAAAAGGGGTCCCATTCTATTGGGATGAAGCATCTTAGTGCTCTTTGAAGTGTTGAAATGTGCTTTGACGTCTACCCCTCTACTCAATCCTCCATATTATGGAAAGTATTTCTTGTTGTATTTGGATGCCACAGAGTCTACTATTGACATGGTCTTGGTCCAAGAGGATGACGCGCTCAAAGAGCATGTTATATGATATCTTAGTCAAGTCTTAGTTGGACTAGAACTCAACTACTCACATGTTGAGAAACTCTCTTTGGCGGCTGTTCACACTGTCCAATAGTTTTGTCATTATATTTTACTTTGCAAGACCATCTTCGTAGCCTTCGTCAACCCTTTTCAATATGTGTTAACACGATCAGTGATCGATGGGAAAATAATTCGATGGATAATAATCCTGCAAGAATTTGACTTGGATTTTGTTTTAGTGAAATCTAACAAGTCCATGGTATTTTTTGAAATAATATCAGAACTTCCGGTCAAGAGTGGTGATATGTCACCCGAAGAGTCACTGATCAATGGATATACTTTTCTTATCGTATCTTAGGAACCTTGGTATGGATATCTACTAGTGTATCTTCAGAATTTGAAGTGCCCTTCTTCTTCTTCTCGCGATGAGCATCGATGAATACATCACCAAGTGTGGAACTATCTTATCCTCGATGACACTTTATATCGTTGAGAAGTCGATTTCATTCTCCGGAAATGTCTCACTCATGAAGAAGCATAGCTTGTTTTAAACGACTGTCACATAGGAGAATGTGGCGGTCATCTGTCTGGGTTTGCAACAACCCAAAATATTCTTCGCACTGGATAATTTTGGACCTCATTAATCAAATATTTTCTAGAGGCGGTCAAGAAGTGTCACCCATGTCATATCTTCTCTCGAAAGATGCAAGCACACCCAACTCCCATGTTCCTAGTTATTGACGTCAGTGCCTTCACCAAGTGGGGGATTGATTTCACTACATCTCACCCAGTTTCATCTAGGGGGAATTTCTATATCATCATAGAAGTAGACTACTTTACTAAGTGGGTCAAAGATATGCCAACATTTAGCAATGATGGGGAGATGGCTTCCCTTTTCATTTTCAACCAGATTGTAGCCAGGTTTGGTATTCTAAAGAATATTTTCACAGACCATGGTAGTCACTTCTAGAATAAAATGATGACTGAATTAACTTCAAAACTAGGGCTTAAATAGGAAAATTTTTCACCTTACTACCCATAGGCGAATGGTCAGGTAGAGGTTGTTAATAAGTATCTCAAGACTATTTTGCAGTGATCAATTCATTCGACCAATTCAAATGGTCATTTGATGTTGTACTCGACACTTTGGGCTTATCAAACTTTAGTCAAGACTGCTACTGGTTTTTCACCTTTTCAACTCGTATATGAGATGAAGGCAGTCTTTCCCATTGAATGTCAAAATATTATCTCTAGTTGGCAGTGCAACTACTACCCAACACTACATCGCTTGAATAACATATTTTATATCTTGATCAACTTGATGAGCAACACAGAGATGCAGCCTTGGCTAACGAGGTTCACAAACAATGTGTCAAGTGTCAGTATGATCGGTCTATATGCCCTTGGATTTTCTCCGAAGGAGATCTTGTTCTGGTCTATGATCAAGACAAAGATCCCTTGGGGGCAAGCAAGTTCAAACCCATGTGGTTCAGACCTTTCATTGTGAAATAAGTATTAGAAAAGGGTGCTTATTGTCTAGTTCATTTCAAGGGTAATGCTTTATCGAAGCATAGAAATGGGCTCTACCTTAAGAAGTATTACACTTAGGTCGATCACCTGAGCGTGAATTCTTGTATATATGTATATTATTTTATACAGTCTTTTCTTTTTTGTTTCATGGACGTGTAGTCATTGTGTTTTCTTTTCGCTGTGGTAGATGTTAGGTGAATCTGAGGTATATACTGGGTTTGCAGATGGTGCTAGCCGACACACATGAAGGCTTGCTTCCACAACTTGGGTGATTTTTACACCTTTTGTTCAGTTGATGTCTTCTAGAGTCATTTTTCTAGGTGAAACAACCAATAATATTGCTGAGTACAATGCAAGAATAGAGTTACTACATGCTGCCTTATCACATGGTATTTATTGTCTCTAGGTCTATCTGGATTCTCAACTGGTCATGTCTCAGTTAAACAGGATATACTGTGTCCATGATCCCACCCTTCACCGATGATTCCTTAGGATACGTCTCTTAGAACTATATTTTGATTATATTACTTATATTCATGTTCCTAGGAGATCTAATCAACTAACTTATATATTAGCTAATCAAGTATTAGATTGGAATGTTACTCRTACATAAAAGTAAAAACACACATATACAACGTGGGCCATAAGTACAATGTACATAGTGTCATAAGTACAACGTGGGCCATAAGTACAATGTACATAGTGTCATAAGTACAATGTGGGCCATAAAGCCTCAAATAGAGTCGGTATACATTACTAGGATCAAGCCCTCAATACAGAGTACAAAAAGTTCCCTTGGCACATTAGTGGTCCAAAAATAACTATGGTCTTGGCCTATTGGCCCTACTGTAATGAACTGTGACATTCAAAAAATGCCAGAACATCTGGACCCAAGTGCTTGGAACCCCTATTACATGTGGCTACATGGCCAAGGGAAGGTCCTCTATTTCTACCATGGGTACTGCATGAGTGAGAACCATTAGGTTTCTTTCTACTCACCGTAGTACTCTCTCAGGCTCCCTGGCCGGGGGTCCTCCTACAGCTGTTGGTCCTCCTGCTCCTATTGGTCCAGCCTATGGTTGGGGATGACGCTTGGTCCTCATGAATTCATCTAGTCATACTGGTCCCACATCTGTATATAACAAATCTTTGAATCAGTACTTTGACATTACATAAAAAGGATAATATTTAAAAACTTAAAAATTTAAATAACTTTAAAAGTGTGTTTACCTATCTCTCTGCACTCCTCACCAGGGGGCATGGGAATATCAGAATACCTCAGGAAACTAATCCCTACATCTATTTAGTCCTCTATCACTGGAATCTAACGATCCCACCAATCAAAAAATTTGTCATCAAAGGCCTCTTGGACCCTCCCTAGACCCTGTCTAGGAAATAATGTTGTTGACCTACATAATGCTAGAAAGGAGGCGATGTGGGCTCACACTGTCTCCCTTGGGATAAGTCTAGGAAATGTTTCAAAGAATAAAGAACACAAAACAGTCCCGAACCCGAAGTTATTATTCGTCCTTCTGCGACAGTCAGTGATTTGTTTCTTCATGTATGTAAGCATGGTAGTGCTACAATAAAAAATGGTGGCATCCAAGCACTGAACCACACAATGAATCTATACATGGGAATCCTGGTGAAGTGTCGTGGATCCAGTGATCCTCTCAATCATGAACAGTACAATCTAGAGACTAAGGCTAGTAATCTTATGTATCGACACTTGAGATCCTACTTTCTCAATGCCTACCTCACAATACATACCAATATAGTCTTCTATGTTGTATGGCCTTGGAGGAAATGTCCTCAAGTTGACCAGTCCCCCCCTCTGAGAGAGGCCAACCAAGTATATGTATTTCATCATCAAAGTCAGTGACTGACCCTCTAGCATAAATTCCTTTGCATTTGGATGCCAATACTCTATCAAGTGGTTCAACAGTCTAGGTTGTATCATCATGAATGGACACTGGAAGAACTTCCACATACCAAACTATTTCAACATGGAAATAGCCCCAAGATCCTCCTCCACCAAGACATCCAATTCCTCATGTTCCCTTTCTCTCTAATGGACATACATATTGTTGCACAAAAATTGGAAGGGATTGGCACTTGTTTCATCTTTTTTGAGGATTAAAAGAGGTGTACACGGGCTGTCTTTAAGACAATGACGTATGTATGTGGGCTAAGTGTTACTTTTCCCACGTACATATATAGGCTGAGCATGGACAACCTCCGTACATGTAGGCCCGACCTTTTTACAAAGGCATGAACCTTCCAAACATTAAATTAAGCACAAGCGGATGCATGAAAATGAAAGTAAAGGTTGTTTGTACTTACTTGGTCCAAGTGTGAGGATCTTTCGTCCACTGTAGATTCTTGAATTTAGGTTTTGAGGAAGAGGGTTTTTGACTTTTTTTGGTTATTTTCCAAATTGCAATGGTTAAAATGAATTGTCGACCTCTATTTATAGCTTTTTTTGGCCATTTTTTCCCTAATTTGGTCCCCCTTTTTCCCTTTTCTTGGCTTGGTAGCTATTTGAGTTCCCTTTTGATATATCTTTGGGTCGTTCTAATGAAATTGTTCTTTCATTTTGGTGTTTTCTTCAAATGGGTTACACTTATATCATCCCATGGTGAAAGTCATTTTTTGACATTTTCATATAAGTTTGGTTTTTCACCACCTTGCATTTTGCATATTGTTGACTTTTTCACTTTTCCATAGGATTGATCCCACCAAAGTGTGACACATAACCTTCTATACTGATTTAGAAGTGTTGTAATTAGGTGGTAGAGCCTTCCTCTACATGGATGCCCTAGGTAGATCCTTTGCTGCATTTTGGTGTCCATGCTGTGAGTTTTCTCCATAAGCTTGGGAGTCCTTCTTGTCCTGTCATAATTGCGTTTTGAAGCATCATTCTTCTTTGTCTTTTTTGGATCTTACCAAAAGGACTCCCCATGAGCGTAGTTTGTTGTCTTTCGGGTTCGTTTAAATTTTAAAAAAATCATCCAACGAGAGCTTATTTATTCTTTTCGATCTTGTTTGCATTACTTGAGAAAGTAATCCCCCCCTGGAGTCTTCTTTAAGCCCTTTTCAGACTCTCTAAAATTTAAAATATTTTCAAGTGATCTTGTTTCCCTTCACGCTCACCAAAATCAAATTTAAAGGCACATATGTCCAGTGGTAGTTTACCCCTTTTTCAGTCTGGAAAATTAATTTACGAATAAAGGTATGCCCTAGGAGCTTCGGTTCACTAGGATAGTATTCTTAGGTGTAAGTTTAACCCTTTTTTGGGCCCGAGGGAATAATTTTTTTGAAAAAAGGGACATTCTCCTTGGTTTTGGTTTATCTCTTTTTTGGGCCTTGGAGATTACTTACGAAAAAGGAACCCCCTCGAAGTCCATAGTTAAGCTCTTTTCAGACTCGCTAAATATGAAAATATTTCCAAGTGACCTTGTTCCTTTCACACTCGTTAATTGGTCCAGAAATAAAATCTGTTTGGAATAAGTTTAACCCTTTTTCTAGCCAATAGATTATCTAGGAAAATGGTACACCTCAAGATACTTCTCTCGTTGAGAGAGTTCTCCTAAGTTATATTTTACACTTTTTTGGGATAAGGAGAATAAAATTAGAAAAAGGTTGTGAGTCCATAGTTAAGCTCTTTTCAGACTCCTTAAAATTGAAAATATAGACAAGTGATATTGTCTCAATCACAGTCATTAAAATGGTTTTGAAGAGACGTCCTTTCCATATAAGTTTAACCCTTTTTCAAACCGACTGGACTAAATACGAAAAATGAACACTCTAGATTCTTCTTTGAGTTTTTTTCAGACTCTCTAAACATGAAAAACCACTGATCTTACCATGCCTCGTGAATTTCGTACATTTAGAAAGAAAAGAGGACAAATAAAGAAGAATCAAATCCTAGGATCTTGCGAGCATGTCCATCACAAGAAAGGTATGGTTTTTTTTTTTCATTTCCTTTCTTGGCTTTGCAAAAATACAAAAGAATTAGTCATAGGTTATGGATGTAAATCCCAATTGAATTGAAAATTATTAGAAAATTTAACTACACATAGTTAATACTTGAATGTAAATCTCCCAACAATTCACCAATCTTGTATAGTTTTTTTCCAAGTTCAATGTAAAGACAACACATAGTTTTTCTTTGTTTTACAAAAAAATATGGTAATGATTTTGTTGGGATAAAATGAATTTTTTTTTGAAATATGTTAGTCCTAAGTCCACTTATTAAATTTCCTTATTAAATTGCAACATATATTATAAAATGGAACCCGGTGACAAAGTAAACAACCCACCAACATACCAAGGAGATAAAAACCCCAACCCACCACAACCACCCAATCTAAACACCAAAATTGATGAGGGATTGGCTAGATTAAGAAAACTTGTAGAATATTTAAGGGGAATTAGACAACCCAGAAAAGGTCCATTGCAAGTGACCAAGGGGAATTGAATTCTATTTTTGAGTACAGGGAAAGAATGTATGAGCACTAGAACACTGGATTGAATAGAAACCAAGTCAGAGACTTGGGTATTTCAAAACAAGAACTATTGTCTATTTTTAGGGATCCTCGAAATGGAGAAGAACTACCTATGAACAAAAAACGCATTTGTAGTGGCTGGTGTATCCATCCATATATTAGTCAAAACTAGATGGATATGTGGTATATAGTATTTTATAAACCTCCCTACAATAATAAGGAGGTGCCTTTATATTGTTTGAGAAAACTATGGGATGAATTTATTTTGGATTTGCATGTAAAATACTTTCACATGTGTGAGTTCTAGGGAGTGGGTCGAGGGTCCACATAGGACCAAGAGCATTCCAGGTGTGATCCCATGTTAGATCCTTATCCCCCAAGGCAAAGGCTTGACCTCCCTTCCTAGAATCCTCCTATTGTAGAGAGATTACAATAGTTACATCGAGCTATTTCATCATTGACCTAGAGCCTAGTGCAACATGACAGTTTTGTTTCACTATCTCAACAGGAGGTGCCTATCAGTGAAATTGATAGAGGGCTGGGAGATTCACCCCACATAATAGAGTTTAGTCAGGAGAGGGAACATGGACATAATATTCATCCATGTGAACCTCATAGATTCTCGAGTTCTGGGAAAACATGATATGGGCCTATGGAGGCCAATGGATAGCATAAATTCATGGAGGAGGTTAGTATATTAACCATCACTATGTTCTTAATTTTTATACATTTATTTTGTTTTTTGTTTATTTATATAGATATTTTATTGTATGGTGTTTTGTAGTTGTTACGTCTGTATAGTAGACCCTCAATGCCCATGGATGCATCAGTTCCTATCTCCACCTCTGATGCAACAGTAGAGGCATCTTGGTCATTGGATGTACCCCATACATAGGTATGTGTCACATTTTATAAATTCACCATAATAATTTCTTTATTTTATGGAATCCTCAAATTTTTAATGTTCTTGGGTTTCTACAGGATGTGGGACTAGGTGATGTTGGGGAATTTACATATGGGATGGAGAAGTCACCTACATTACATGTATCATGTGTAGAGTTAAATATTGTTTAAATCTCAAATTTTTTGTGTTTATGTTTTTTAATTTTACTATTTGGTATTAATAGTTCAATATTATTAATATGTATGCAGACTACAAACATATTCACTAGTTATAGTAGCACTGCACTCCCTGGGCACCTAGGCTCTTGTTTTGGGTTAGCTTACTCTAGGCCAAGGGAGTTGTCATAACTTGTATAGCCTATGGGGTTTGATCGTTTCCCACCCCCAATATTTATGTTATTCCATGCATCATCAACAGATTCACCCACAGGCCACCCATCTGCACCACCTCTTCCATCGCATCCATCCACAGTGGATTCACCCATATACCACCCATCCCCACCACCATTTCCATTAGTCTCATCCACCAAGGCTACCACAATATAGGTTTCCTCGAAGCTGTTTGTAAAAATGAGTTCTCTACCTTCCAACAACTCTCGATCGAGGCCCAAGATATTCATAGTGAGATAATATGTTGATGATAGTTTTTTATCCATCCTGAATTTGATTTTACACATATCTGTTTAATTTTCTTGATTTGTTCCTTGTAACTGTCATAGGGTGGCATTGCTGAAAGATTGGGATCATCGAGGAGGGTAATACTCTCACAATTTTTAGTAGATTATGCGGTGAGTTCTTTTAGGTAAAATTACAAAGTACAATTTTGTATGTCTTTTAATTCATTGAGGAAAAAAAATTATCTCAATTTTTTTTCTTTGTGCAGTCTCTGGAGCGATGAAGCACGCCCAGACCCAGAACCATTTGAGGTTATTCCTCAAGCAAGAGAAGAAAGATATATTTTCAGGATTCTCCTAAGGGTGGCGAGGGTGGCAGTGGTCAATGATTGACCAATTACTTCCATTTTGTATATTGGCCACCATATGGTTGTTTTCCATGTTAGGGAACTTTTTGTCATTTATTGTATTGGGCACGAGGTACCATTTTGTAAAAAAATGTACAATTTAGACGATGTTGAATATATATATATATATATTTCATGAAACATTTTTTTATGAATATCGTTGTTTCTTCATTTTGTGTTGAAGAATCTATGAATTGCAAAGTGTATGAATGTATGATTTTTTTCTAAAGTAATTACAAATACTTGAATTACACATTAACAAATCTCTTATGGTGGAATGTATTGCTAAGTG
>ML814018.1:7170-36721 GCA_009831015.1 Picea engelmannii | reverse complement strand
TATATATATATATATATATATATATATATATATATATATATATATATATATATATATATATATATATATATATATATATATATATATATATATATATATATATAATAAATGGGTGAATCCCCATGATACATAGGAAAAATTGAAGGCTATTTTATCAATAATATAATATGTATATATAACTTTTTGGTGAATATTTTAGTCAATTATACAATCTTGTAAAATCTTTGCGAATCTTTCATTGAATTATAAAATATTGTAAAATCCTGGTGAATCTTTCACTGAATTATAAAATCTTGTAAACTCTTGGTGAATCTTTTGATAAAGTATAAAGACATATATAATAATAGGAAAATATATTCATTAAACCATAATATACTCATTTTACATGTTTAGAAAATAAACATAGTATGTCCCTCCTCCAAACAATGTTGCAAGAATCATAGGTTGTGTTTGTCAGGGTTCACCTGTTCACTTCTAAAATAATTGTGATTTTCCAAGGGGGTGGGTGGGTTCAGTGGCCACCAAGATTCCAATACTCTCGAGACATGTGTTTAGAATTTCCACTAAGGGGTTCCTAAACTTCCATTAAAAGGATTTATATGAGACAAAAATTGATAGAGTTTTGTCAAAAGACCTGGTATACCCCACCAATGACATGTAGAGATTTGTATACCCCACACCAATGACACTATACATTTCTATATCACACCAATGACATGTAGGGCTTTGCTTGGTGTAAAATATTTTCAATTCCATGTTCCCTTTCTATAGGATATTTAAATAAAAATAACTTAATTAAGAGAAATGATTCATGATATTTCTACCTAGTTACCCAACCTAAGATCGAATTAGAAATACATTGTTAGAACATATGAATATATTTGTCATCTAAATATCATGAAAACAATAAGAACATACATATATCAAAACAAATCACAGTCTTTCAAATTGATAAACAAGTAGAGACTATCAAAATGCTAAACATATGTACATGATGTTAAAAACACACTTATGAGCAACTAACAAGAAGAAACAATGGTCTTGAAATAAACATCAAAATCAACAACATCTAGGAACAAAAATATTAATATCATGGTCATTATTCATATAAAGGTATTCTTATGTGCAAAAAAACTTTAGGATATAAGTAATGTGAAACAATTCAGTCATTCCATGATGATGATGATGATGATAGTCTTAGTTAGACTTCCATAACTAAGAAAGAACAATAAGAGATGTAGATTTAGAAAGGGTTATTATGCCATTGTGTATATCTATACCTCGCAGTAGAATGGTGCACAGTTAAAGTATTATCATGTAATTTAATCCCATTAAGGGCAGCACATGCAATGTCTGTCACTGTTGGATCCTACTACATACCCACTCCAAAAATTGAGTTGTGGAAAAGTAATGAAGAAATAGCTGATCCTGAATTATAAACAATTTATTTTTCCATGTGATACCATCTCTAATAAGAATACCTCTTTCTTAGTTACATGAAACTCTCCATAAAATTTGCAATGTGCATTATTAGCAGAAACATATAGTGATTTTTTTTCAATCTTCTTATTCAACTTTGACTTAAAGAATGATAGTGCACTAAACATTCTCTCATCCTCCACTGATTACATGTAATTCTATTTTACTCTTGGAATCAAAAGTATAATTGCATTAGAGGAATGTCGGTCTCATGCTAATAGGTCTCCTATGATGAACGCATACGAACCTAGTGCATATACCATTTTTATTTTCTCTTAGGGAAGTAGAGCTCATTTACCTTTATAAATAACCAACAAGTCTTTTTAAAGAAAATATAAAATAAACATAGTAGATCCTAAAAGGTGAAGATACTTAAGTCATGCCACAAAGTGAAAGGAAATAAAAAAATATTTCCTCAAACCATCAAATATATAAAGAAAATAATAATAATTATGGAAAACACCAAAGCTATATATTAAGCCTAATGTCGTATGTTTCTCAAATAAACATGACAAAAATATGAACATTTTTTTTTTTTACTCAAAAAAGGTCTTTAAATTTAGCCCAAACCCTTAATCAATGGAAATCCGATGACACCAATGATGCCACAATGAAGGGTCATCAAATGAGAACTAGAAACATTCATAGGACTAACACAATTTTTAACCAAAACGAAAAATTTCAATCTTGACAAAATGCAACAAACAAAGAAGCCATTTGCCAAAGCATTATCACTACTAATGTTGCACCCATTTAAATAGGTGCATAATTAAGTGTAGTCTATGTTATTGGGTAATGTGTTGGAAACAAGAACATTGAACATGTGTAACATATCCACAATATTTTTATGAGAAATATAGGGAAGCTAGCATGCCCCAGGTAGAAAGGTCATGGATTAAAATTATTCCTTGGCATAATCATTCTGGAAAATATAGGAACAACATAGCCACCAACCCATCCTATGGTATAGACTAAATTGATACTTGTGAATAAAACATTTACTTTCAAGATGGGAATGAATAACAACTTGCATAAAAGTACACACAACCATATAACATTTGCAAGGACCTTGTACTTTGGATGTAATTTACGCCAAATCCTTGAAAAGGGAATGCCTCCATCTCAAGACAAAGCATAAACTTGCAATAATTACTAGTGAGATACTCTAGACATTTGTATTTTACATTCTTCAAAATTTTCAGTTTCCCAAAGATACACACCACAAGAAAGAGGATGAAAACATCCTCTTTTTCATAACTATAAATTCTATTAAAAATAATACTAGCCATAGAATGGTATGCAAATGCAATCCAAAACTATGGATAACATGATTTGAAAACCTAAGAGTAGTAAGTTAGGAATATGTATGTTCAACAAAAAATCATTTTCCCAACATAAATAAAATGAATATTGAAGAGAATTTATGTACCACTCGTGCAACACTTGTTGTGATTGGAAGGCCTCAATATAAGAAAGAACCCCATATTACACAGATAAGTACTATTGCATCGCTCAAACTATGATACCGCCCATGAAATGCATCATATAGAATTAGTGTTGGTACATATGTGCTAGTTGTTCATTGTTTGGATCATATATGTATTTGAGGTCTTGTCACAAGTATGTAGACCAAAGACAAAAACCTAATTTTGGAACCTTTTCCAACTTGTCAAATCTAGTAAGAATATCATAAAATAATGTACAATATATTAAGATGGGAAGGTTGGAATTTAATAGTGATTTAGAATGTGAAATTGTCTAATGTGCTATAAATGCACTTACCTGAATGCTAAAAGTAAGAGATAACATGTAGGCCCATCCAAAAATTGATATAATTCCTAGAATAAAGAGTATGGAAATTTGATTTATGCACCTTTTGTTTCTTTTGTTAAATATGCTACAAAATCATAACCATAGAGAGAATATTGACGAACAAGAAAAGGAAGGATTATATCACATGCCTTGTTGTGCATTCCAGTTAAATCAAGAGATGTCTTAAACTGTGATAACACATATGATCTAGATTGAGTACTGTGTGCAACTGATGGAAGCACCACAACAATAATTTCTCCTCCAATGACCTACATTCCAATAAATACGAGGAGGAATATGAAATGCGTATTTGATGAATCGATTATTGCATAAATAAATTTCATACAACTGGAAGATTAGACATTGGATGTCACATGAAACATGGATTATCCAAAGAATGGAATAGTTTCTTTGGGAAAATGATTTTTATGTTTTATCCATAGAAAATTACATCATATCAGTCAATCCAAACATCAAGAACTACTTGTCATACTATTGAGATATTTACACTCACAAGAATCACTATCATCATCAAGTTGGGGTAAAGAAGCAAACCTACTACATAATGGAGAAGAAAATTCCATATTTACTTCATCCAAGATTTCCAAACAAACAAAAAATTGACAAACCTTATCTAACATCAAAGCCCCAAAGAAACTTCACATGACAATCTTCATCATTATGTTCAATTTATAAATAAGATATAAATGAAGAAAATACAATACCTACCAC
Source organism: Picea engelmannii (assembly GCA_009831015.1). Taxonomy (NCBI): domain Eukaryota; kingdom Viridiplantae; phylum Streptophyta; class Pinopsida; order Pinales; family Pinaceae; genus Picea; species Picea engelmannii. The sequence continues at coordinate 32,698 of ML814018.1, read as the reverse complement.
CAAATTGAGATGATATCAATGAAAGAAATTACACTTAAAGAAAATGTATTTAAAATTTCCCATATAATTGTAAGTCCCATGTACATGGCCAGAAAGACTCCATGTGGAGATAGATAACCTCCACCTTTATTTGTCCCAGTGCTCAATATGATAATAATTTGTGTGGTCTATGATCTAGCATAATCCCAACAAACAAGTGAAAACCCATTCAATTCCACTACATTTTATCTATGTTGCTACATTTCATGCAAATTCCTACCCCCCACAATTTACATCTAGTATTTCACATTCCTTAACCAATTATCTAATTCAATACATTTCTTTGATTAGTAACAACATTTTTATAAATTAGACAAACATAATCCCTTGTTAAAATAGAACAACAGTTTGATATGAAATCATGGTGACTCTGGTGCTATTGATTATGTCTGTGTAAATTCTATGATAATGGTTTCATAGTTTAAGATGGTTTGAACTGAATTTGGTCCAAATTTGAGGGATTCTAAGTCCCATTCAAGGGTTTCCAAGATGATTTTGATGCTTTCTAAAATGGTCTAGGAATTTTAAGACTTCTGAAATTGTTACACAAAAGACCTCTTAATGTTTTGGAGGGAAAATGGATTTGAGATATAGTAATGCACTAGCTATTTAGTTTTTGACAATTCCAATGGGATTTAGATCAATTGTAATATTGGGCTTCTTTTTCTGGGCTCGGTTAATCAATTTTCATAAAATGTTATTCCAATTTTCACCTCTAAATGTTGGTAACAATGTATCTGGTTCCGCAAGATTATATGTTAGAGGTCATTGGTATATCAACTTTATCATATGTCATGAGATGACTAATTACTACATGGCATTATTATCCACTTGTATTGAACCAACTAATTTAGTAAGTCTACATGTACATAAATGTTTCTGATAAGAAATAGCTTCAATTAAAGATGTAACTTTGGGAATATACTTGTAGGTTTTAATGCGCCTAGAGTGCTAGAAGATAAAACCAAATATATTGGAATTATATTAAAAAGGTGGGATTGATAAAATACATGGGAAGACATATAAAATTCTTGACAAGTGGATGAAAATATAAGGTCCTTGGTGAGTAGCTTCATCTATTTCTTTCTTTGAAGAGCTTATTCTCCTTTTTGAATCAACAACTTCAGTATTATTCTCCACTTCTCCTTGAAATGTCTTCATGTATTTCTTCCCTTCTACTAAAAGTCTAATTGCACATCAGATCCATATAATTTATTCTAAAAAATTTCTATTTGGTGTCTATCAAATAAAATGGAGACCATGCTTTTGCAATTAAGCTTTAGGGACAAAATTTAGCTTCAATTTTTTTAAACTTTCTTGCCCAGTCGTGCTATCAACCTACACATTGTTTCTCTCAAAAAGGGATTCCTAGGGATCAATAGATTCCCCTCTATTAAGAGAGCTCAGAACCATATGTGCTATTATACAATATTGAAATTCATGGTGTTGGACAAAGTAAACTTACATAAAATGAAATTTACACAAAAACTAACTATTCTTATTGATTTCAGGTTAAATAAATAACACAAACTTGTTCTTGAAGTATCATAATGGTTGAGGTATTTCCTTCAACTATCCAACAAAAATTCATGTAATATCAAGCTATAATGTTAAGAGATAATATTTACATGAATGGTAATATCTATTGATCTTATCTTATCTAGATAAATGTAGAATTTAGTTTATCTATTTTTATAAACGTTTTAGTTCAGTTGCAGTTTCATTCTTATCCATACATGCAAAACATCTCTCCAACAATTATTGACTCAAACGAATTTATCGCATTCTAAAATTAGGTAGGTAAGTTGGATTTAAGTTGTGTTTTCAACAAAACACTTGAGAAACAAGGTAATTGCAGTAATATATGCTAGAGTGGAGTGCAGATGGATTTGCATGTATGGGAGGAAACACTTGTCTATCTTGATCCTTGGTGAGGAGAACCTTACTAAGGAGAACCTTGTTGTATTGCATAATAAATTGATAAATGTGGATATTATAGTATAGCTTGAGAGGGCCTAATAGTGAATAACATGTGTTTCCTCATAGGAAGTCACAAGTTAAAATCCACATGGTGGTAGGGTATATACATCTCTGTATACTTTAGCAGTCAAACCACTATGCAGAGGGGTTCCCTTATACCACAAACAAGGGGGTCGCATACACCAATTTAGTGTATGTTTTGAATGTGACCTTAAATTTAGACTATTATTATTATTAGTTCAATCCACCCTCAGTCTTGATGCAATATTCCTACAGGACTTGTTATGTGATGATATTCTTACTCCCCTAAAAGAACAATCATCGATAGGCACAAATGTAAACAATAATAATGATTATTTTGACCTCTTGGAGATTGAGACAATTAATCATATGGAATGCCTCCTGAGTTTATAAAAGCACGTTTTTATCTCCGTTATTCTATGAATGATGAAAACATTAACTTGCAACTTGAACAGAGCAATCATAGATCCTATATCTTGTTTTTCGATGACCCTCCTATTTATTATACTAACTGTGATGAACAATAGCATAGGGTGGTGACTATGAAAATTTCATTTCATTAGTCAAAGGTCCAATCTATTGCTTATATGGATTCAGAGCATGCAGACATTATCATCAAGAACCCTCAAATATCTATGCTAGTTTCAACATTACTGTTGAATATCTCAGATCCTAATGAACACACATAGTATTCCATTGACCCTCTTCTACAAATAATGTTTTTGAATATATTGATCCTCCATCTCTAGCATTATTGTTTCCTATAGAAAAAATGCAAACACCAAAAGCAAAACATCCTGGATTGTTGGAGACATGTCTTCTTTGGTAACAGAGCCAAAGGACATGCTGCCATATATAAGATTGATGCTTCTTGAATTGAAGTAGGTTCTTGTAAATCCTATACCAAAAGTATGTGTCATTGCATATAGAACTCTTGGTTCACTCATAAATGGCATGGGTGAACACAACTTCTCGGATCTATTTCCTTGGTTAATGGAGACTCTAAAGTCAAATGATAGAAATGGTGTGTGAACAAGAGCTACACAGGGTTTGAGTGAGGTGTTGGTTGCACAAGGTAGGGAACACTCCGAGTCTTTTCTTCCATATTTCCTATGGAATGGTTCTCATGCATGGGAGGTATGCAATCCCACTGTTGATTGGCTAGGAATTTATCAACACATACTTCTCTACACAAGAAATGGTTAGTGTTGTTTGTAATGGAAGCAAGGGAACACTTATTGCAATTGAAAACTCAAGAGTGGCCATGGATCTAGTCCCACTTATTGGTAGTCTAGGGTCTGAGATGTTGAATCTTGCCATGGTATCAAATGAGTTTTAAAAAAATGGATAATCAATATTAGTTAGTTCTATATCAACATTTTTAGGTTTATGAAATTCGAGTGGGCACAATTTCTCATAAATTGATACTTGTATTGTGGCATTTCTAAAGTTGATGAAATTCAATTGGTTGCAATTTCTCATAAATTGATACTTGCATTATGGCACTACTAAATATAGTCCCAGATTGACCAGGTGGTAATGAACTTACACTTAACATCATTACCAAGATTTCTAAGAGTGGTGAAGAAATCAAAATGGCCATGTCAAAGGAAGTCACTTTGGAAGCCATAATCAAATATTTATCATTAGTTCCTTAAAATATAATAGAAGAAGCTGGTGCAAATTTATTGCATGTCCTTTTTGACAAGTATAAGATTTATCACCATGAAGTTGTGATGATTTTTTCCAACCAGCTCATAGAAATTGGTTTTGAAAGGACATAGATAGAATGCAACTAGGATTTTTTAAGGAAATTTTGACATTGAAAACATTAAATGTAAAAATGCTTCAAGGAAAGCCACTAAACCATTATTCAAAAATTCTAGGTTCAAGATCTGAAACAAAGAAGAAAGTAATACACTTATGAAGTTATCATTTGAAAATATTCACAAGGAAATTTCCATTGCATATGTTGAAGGTAATCCTATAGAATGATTATATAGAATTTTGTCAAATTTATTTTCCTTGCAACTAAAGGAAAGTGTAGCATAACTTCACTAAGTTTTATTAAAGAAACCTAGTGTGTGGGAAACATCTATAACATATACCTATATTAAACATCTTGTAGGACTTCTCAACACGTTTTTTGTCACAGTTGAGGGGGTGGGTTCTTTTGTCCTTCATAAGACATTGAATGATGAACAAGAAATAAAGCTTGTCGATAATTGTAGTTCCATGGTTCATATTTTTCTATTAGTAATTTGTACAAGTTATTCATTACTTGAGGCTGGAATTAGTTCTCACATAAATTTATAAAAGGACTAACCCCTATACAATTTTGTCATGGTCTAAGCTAGACTAATGATTGTGCTTTGAAATTTTCCCTATTATCCCCAATTCTATGTGTACTCTTATTATAGAGCTATTCCATATCTTTACAAATGCAAAAAATATTGCAAAAGATGTAGTTTCTAAACTAGTGGAACCCCTTTTACTAGCATCGACTCATGCAAATTTGAGTACATAGGGACGGCACAATTTATTACAAAAAATTGTAAATATAATGAAGAAATCCCAATGATTCTATCACCTCAATCTCAGATCCCAATGAATGCATATAGTATTCCCTTGACCCTTTTCTATAGAAAATGTTTGTGAATATATTGATCCTCCATATCTAGCATTATTATTTCCTATAGAAAGAAGTACAGACACCAAAAAAAAAGAATCATGGATTATTGGGGACATGTCTTCTTTGGTAACAGAGCCAAAGGACATGCTGCCATATAGAAGTTTGATGCTTCTTGAACTGAAGCAAGTTCTTGTAGATCCTATACTAGAACTATGTGTCATTGCATCCATAACTCTTGGTTCACTCATAAATGGCATGGGTGAAGACAACTTCTCAGATCTATTTCCTTGGTTAATGGAGACTCTAAAATCAAATGATAGCAATGGTTTGTGATCAAGAGATACAGATGGTTTGAGTGAGGTGCTATTTTCACTAAGTAGGGAACACTCCAAGTTGTTTCTTCCAGATTTCCTATAAAATGGTTCTCATGCAATCCCACCCTTGATTGGCTAGGAATATATCAACAAGTATTTATCTACAAAAGAAATGGTTAGTGTTGTTTGTAATGGAAGCAAGAGAACACTTCTTTCACCTTATTCATTCCCTCTCTTCCATGACATTACATAACATAAATTTATACAATAGATTAGGATTATTTTTAAGGTGGGTGGAGGTGTATAACTAGTTCCTAAAACCCAATTGGGCATATGGATTTGTAGGGATTTTAAGCAGACTGAAAATTGTGGATGATGCAAGGTAATTTTGTTGTTTACACAAGCATAAATTAATATTGAATGTAGAATTGTATGGATGAAAATTGACAGTTTTGTAGGCTCTCAATAGGTGCTCTATTGATGCACATACTAGACAAAAAAGAGAGATTTTGTAATATCCCAAGGACGTGCCCTAGTTGTATTTATAAATTGTAAACATGTTTTGTAGGCTGGTGAGACGAGTGTTGATAAGTTGGTGGGATTATGTGTTTATTAGATTGGAGAGCCTAAGTGATAAAGTCCAAGAGCCTGATTTTGTATATGTAACTATGCAGATCATTAATAAAATATAAACATCGATGCATGCAGACCGAACACAAAGAAAGAGTGATGGGGCACTAAGATTCTACAAGGTTGGGTAAGGGAGGAGGCTAGGTGTGTGGGCCTAGGGGATAAGATAGGGGGATTACCTCTAAAGGGGATAATAATTTATTATTATTTCTTGAAGGCTAAGGTGGACATGTTGAGTGTTGTTCTAAGTTCTTGTAAACGAAACATATGCTAAATGGAGTGCATGCAGCTCCAGGGAGATAGGTGTCAACCTGGGTGCATGTAGTTAAAGCTGAAGAAGTTAGTTGTGTTGGGGGGTTCGCTCCTCATTCGTCATCCTCCACCTGAGTTCGCGGGGATCGAGGGTGTCTGAACAGTTTTGCCTCTACTTTTTCATTTTCTTACCCATGCACACAGAAGGAAACCCTCACGAGAAGGTTGTTCGTGGGTCATTCTTCCATCTTCCACCTGAGTCTCTTTTCCATTCCCCATCCTTCATGAATTCCGTTTAACTCTGAAATCGACCTCTGCATTGATTCCTTGTCACACACCCTGAAACTAGTGGCAAACATGTGAACTGAGCCGTGTATCCTATAAAGTCCGAGCACCATTTAAATGTCTGAACCATATTGTGCCTTAGTGTGGATTGTTGCCATTTTTGGATGTCCATACCCAAATTCCTGTTGTTGTTGTCACCGTGAGTTAACCGAATTGCTATTGTTGTTGTTGTTATCCTCACCTTGCGGGGATTGAGTTGAAACTGGTTGATGAAGTGAGTTTTCAAGGTCATGGTAGAAGAGGTAGGTTGTTAGGCATGTGAGCAGCTCTCTCTAGGTGAGAGAGTTTGTTGGGAAGTGGTTTTCTCCTAGAGAGAGTCCAACACCAGATACTGAGCTCTGAGAATTATGGTCTGGCATGTTGTTGAAGCCCAAGGCAAGGGAGATGAAGCATCCAATGGACTGTGTACAAGTGAAGGTGTATACTCTTGGGGTGGGACAAGAATGTGGGGAATGAGAGTCCCTGAGTAGTGGGTGTAAGAAGGCTCCTGGAGAGAATCCTTCCAGTTGCACTCTGCAATTTCCTGTAACCTCAGCCTATTCTAGGAATCCCTTGCCCTGGGTGGAGCTTAGTCCCAGCTCGAGGGTGAACCACTGCTGAGCGTGATGAGCAGTGTGGTCTATGGATGGGAGGTTTGTGGAAGGTCTACACGTAGTTGGTGGTGTTACTCGAGTTGAAAAGATAATTATTAGTCTGTGCTTAAATTATATGTTATGCATGTTTGTGATGCTTGAATGTAATCATGTATTCCATTGCGTATATGAACTACTGTTAATTCCATTGATTCTATATGGTAGAAGTAATTATGTGATTATTGTGATTAATTTTTTTAATTTGATTAAAATGCATATATTATATAAGTTTATATTCCACAGTGGTAGCATTACCCGGTCTCTATGTTGAGCGGGGATTCTACTTTTTGGTATCATAACTAAGTGAAGTGTCTGGGTGGTGGCATTGTCGGGGTTATGGGTGGCTAGGGATGTTACAAATTGGTATCAGAGCATGGTTAAACACTGATCCTGGATGGGCTATGTTAGCGGAAATTCAAGCAAGAGTTTCGGAAGGAGTTGTTATTGAAATGGACAAAGCTCAAGTTCTGACCCATGGATTCAACATTGAGCCTCGATGGGCAGGATAAGTGGTCATTGGATTCAAGGTTTCAAGAAGAAATTGTGTTAAGAGGAACCAATTTTGGACCTCAGAAACATCTCTGAGTGCCAAGAGGATTACCTTGGCCGTGTTAAGAAGCTCAGGAGGAGTAGCGGTATCATAAAACTATGACATAATTGTTGTTGGACCGCATATTAATGGGAACCATACGATCTGTTCAGAAGAAAAGGGAAAACCCTTATGACCTTCAGATCTAGAGAGTGTGTAGAAGACCCTTCTAAATGTTGAATTTAGGATAAACAAAACATAGATCTTAAGTCTTTCAGGGATTTCAAAGTTTAGGAAGAGTAGCAAGGTCGAAGTATCGAAAGGGAAGGTCCCTTTGTTTGGAAAGAGAATGGACGAAAATTTGTTCATAAAGAGCCACGATCTATTATGACAGTTGGATACGTGAAAGAGTGTGGGAGTTAACCCTTGGAGCCATTCAGACTTCGCGGGTTCGGCGAATTGAACAAGTTCATTGTAAGGGAGGTAAAATCCCCGAAGTTCTAAAGTCCTAAAATTAACTCTGAGCCTTATATATGAGGATGCCCGGAAAACATCCTGACTATCATATCTAGGAAGTAGATGATAGTCAATTTACCTGAACTATTGATGACTTAAGAACCATTGCGAGATGGATGGTCGTGATCCCCTTAGGAAATATGTGGAGTAACGGATTCCTTTGGTATCATTGTTATGAGAGAATAAAAAAGCTTAGAAGAGATAATGTTTTCAAGAGAAAAGGGGAGACCCAAGATAGCCAGGCTCGTAGGACGAATGAAGGTTGAGGCCTTTGAGCATCTACAAAGCTCTTCCAAGTCGAAAGAATTTAAAATCTCAAAAGGAGGAGTGACAACAACCATCAGATTAGTTGTGGGAAGAATCCTGGACCATTAAATAAGTGTCCAAGGAAGCAAAGGAGAAGCGCTGAGAAGGAACAGATCCTAACCGTCGGATCTAAACACAAGGGGACAATAGTCGTATGATCTAGGGTAAGTTGCACAAGTGTTAAACTTTGTGTGCATCAGAGGGTTGACTGGTCAAAGTCCAAAAGTCCCAAAGTGAGTGAGGGACCATTCATCACCAAGAGGGATAGGTGGCGCAAGATCCACAACCCTTGAGAGAGAGATTGTGCTCAAGGAGAGTTTGAAATCACTGAAGTAGGTCATGTTCGTTGATCGCCAGGAGGGGTACGTGTCAATAGATCATAGTTTTTGGGAAAAAAAATTTGATATTTTCAGTCGAGAGTTGAAAATACCAAAGCACAGAGAGCTGAAGACCTGAAGTGAATATAGACCATAGATCCAAAAGGGAACATGGTGATAGATCGTGAACTCCAGGTAAAATCGTTTCAGGAGGAAGCAAGCGGGGAAAGTTGAGACCTTCGAAGGTCGGAGTCCCGAATTGAATCTCGATCGTTTATCATGAAAGAGGACGAGGCTCGTTGATTTGGTCCTGGTTGAAGGTTCTGAAGTAAATGAGAACTGTCCAAATCATCGTGACAATAAGACGTGACCATTGATTTTTATAATTGATCAAGCACTTCTTAGGTTAGTGCCTGGTCACCACCTGCGGTTGTATGGAATAAAGAAACAAAGGGAAAAGAAGAGGCAACGCTCAAATCAATAATCCTATGGGTTTCGTCTTGTTCGGACCTACATCAGGGAGGTACTGAAGACATGGGAACTTTATGATAGGGTCCAACAAGTCTCTAAGAGCCACTAGCTCAGATAAAAGAGGTCGTTGCACAAGAAGTGCATTGGAGAGGAAGCGCAAGTTGTAAAGAATTACAGCTTTCTACTCAAGGCACGGAATTGAGAAAGGAAGCAGTGATTGGAAAGGTCTTGGAAAGAGGATTCCATATGTAATGGTTACATTAAAATAGAAAAAGTGCTAGAGATGTCTTCAAATAGAACAAAGAAGGAAGAAGGTTAAGGAAAATTCGTTATTCTACATCTGATATTTTTCAAAAATCATTGTATCAGATGTTGGGTTCAATAAGTAGCATGGAAACCCCAAATGGAATTCTTGTTTGGGGAAGATAGTTCAGGTGACAATATTTTCACATCAAATGTGAATGCTAGGTGGAGAAATCCATCTGCAATACATAATAATGCATGAACCATAAGTTCGTATGGAGATGCAAAGAATGGGAATAAGGAAGGAAGGTTTTATGGAATATAAAAGAGTTTGGAGATAAGATGTGACATCTCCAAGGATCATCCCTACAAATTGGAGGTAGCACCTCCATTATTGCTATCAGAATGTGCAGTGGAAGCATGGCATGAAGAAATCAAATATGGCATGACAGAAGTTGAATATGCATGAGCTTAATTAGAGGAATCCAAATAATAATGGAATGCTGAAAATTAATATCAGCATAATATGTTATGGCAAATATGCAAAGTAGACAAGGAAAAACTCCTGGATGAAGTCAAGTCCATGAATATCCTAAGATAATGGAAGAAGAATTCATGAGATAGATATCAAGCTAATAAGAATGCATGTCAACACTTTAGGAAGGAAAGCTAGAATAGTATAGTATTGTTGATGCACTCTAAGGGTGTGAAGGTATTTCCATAAGAGCATGGAGATATCAATTCAAGAATAATTTAAGTAAAGTGACTTCTAAAGTGAAATCAATAAGGAACTAGGAAGAAGAAAACGGTTATATGCATGGTTTTGAATGCAGAGGAGATGGTGCCTGATAAGAATCCATCTTAAGTGACATAGAGCCATGAGTGACAACCCAAGAGGTTGGAGGTATCACTTGAATATATGAAGGTAAGGTAAAAGAAGGATTTTCAGTTAATTCTATGTAGCTAGCAAAAGAGAAGCAGAGAGTACAAGAAAACATCAAGTATTAAAGTATTCCATAGGAAAAGGGCTGAAGAAGTTCATTCCTGAAGAGTAACTGGATATTGAAGAATCCAGAGTCTATAAAACAACTTGGTGTGGAATTTATTCATCCAAGTACAAGATTGGGATAGTTGGACCCAGGAAATTAACAAAAGCTGAAGGTTAATAGCAGCTTATTTTGGGACTATAAATGAAAAGGCAACCAAGAGTGATTTGGCTAGAAAGTTTTCAGGAAAAAAATAGTCATGTATAGTGACTACAAGGAGAGCACAATAATATCCAGGAATCCGGGAAGAATTGAAGACTTCTGGGATCAACAAGGAAAAGTTACACATGGGAAATAAGTTGTTGCAATTTCTGTGGCAGCAAGTATGTTATGGCTTGTTGGGTCAGCCAGAGGAAATAATGCTTGCATGTTTGCAAGTGTTTTTGGTGATGTTGTTTCATAAGGAGGGAAGCAACAAAGAGCTGAAGTGTTGGTTATAAGTTTGATAAAAGAAGCATGAAATCTTCTACTGCCATCAGACATTTAGGTAGTATAAAATTTATTAATGTCAGTCATGCCGGTATGAGTTTTTATTACTCTTTTGCATAATTGATGAAAGAAAATTTAGGTAAGAATTTCCTCAGCCAGAGTTATTTTATAAAATCACATGATTATATTATTTGAATGCATACCACTGGATGTGGTAAAGGCTGAAGGCATGTATTAATTCAAAGATTTTTAGCTTTTGAATGCACACACTGACATAGTAGAATGTCATGTTAATTTAGTTATGGGGTAGTAACCAAAGAATTAAAAGATAAGAACTTGTTATAGGAATGAATGCCAATAAGCTAGTCATGTATGAGACCAAGACCTAGTTGGATATGAAAAGGTACGAATATGGAAAGGTTATGAGCCACAAAGGTACTAAAAGCTACCTACTTTTAAATAAAAATTGAGCTTCAACCTTTTTGCTAACACTAATGAACACCACATGATTATATTCTTGGTGTAGTGTTTAGGTCAAAAAGGAAGGAATCCAATTAATTGTGAAGACAATAGGAAGTGTGTCGAGAATGTGTCAACAAATTGGCCAGAATTCCAACTTATGGATGGTGAGATACATGACTGATATAAAGAGAATGATGTAATTCAATGCAAGGTGCACTGAATAAGTATGCATGGACAATTTCACTCATGCATAGTAAGTGATAGAATTGTATACTAAATGAAATGATTGAATATGTTTTCTAAGTACATGCATATATATTGCATGGAAATAATTGTTATTAACAACTGAAATGTTGTTAACTCATGAAGTTGAGGATATTTCAGGGAGGTGTTAGACATTGCAACAGGAAAGTTCCAAGTCAAGTAGTCACATGAGCATTGACTACAAGAAATATTCTTGTTCAGAAAAATAAATAATGAACTTACTATTATTAATTATGAACATGCATATGCATAGAATGACAAGTCATTCTATTTTATTAAATTGTTTGGTAATTATGATTGAATTGCTAGATGCAAATAATTCTAAGTTCACTGCATATGGTTCTATACATATTGCAATTGAATTATGATGTAAATGAAATACTGACAATTGTTGGTAGTATGCAAGATGAAGCATTATAGGAAAAATGGTATGTAGTTTGGTGCCTGTGGAAAACCACAAGGATGGTTGCATTCATAATATGGCAAAAACCAAGATGAATTATGAAATATAATTTCATGTTTTGGGGAAAAGTTTTAATTTTCTTTTGAAATAGTTGGAGTTCCTAAATGAATTATTTTATGTTTTCTCATGCTAAATGCATGTGGGTGATGCAGATGAGATGATGTTGATTAAAGTTGGAATGTTGACTACAAAGAGTAGCTCAGGGAAGATGTTGATTGGAGACAATAGATATTACCATGTGGATCCCCAGTGGATTTGAGTGTGTGTATACTTCTCCTTAGGTTGCCTTGGAGAAGGTTGGAGCCCTGGAGGGAGAAGTGTGGGGAAAGGTTCCCTGGTATGAGGCCTCGAGGGTACTTGGAGACCTTTGAGAGCAGTTGGAACTCCAGGAGCCACGGTGATCTGATACTTCCTGAGTTGACTTGCTGCTGAAGCCCAAGGAAAGGGAGGTGTAGCAGCCGATGGACTGTGTGATAGTGAAGGTGTACCCTCCTGGGGTGGGACATGCATGTGGGGAATGAGAGACCGTTGGTTGGATTGTTTCTAAGGTTTGGTACCTTGGCCTAGACTATGTGGATATGGATTGTGGACCATGGGTATCTTGGGAAACCATTGTCTCGATGGATTCATAGCCCTACTCAGGGGTGGAAGGTATTCTCAATCAAAAGATAAGTACAATTCTCTATTCATTGTATGTTGTGTTTCTTGTATACATGTTATAATGTTATTAGAATTGCATGTTTATACATATATATACATTACATATATGCTTGCATTGCCTACATCCATGACTGTACATAATGTGTTTCATATTTCATTGCTTAATAAATATATACTCGATACTAATCATGTTATTGGTTGGAATGTGATTTAGGTAGAGCAAGAAGGCATCTTGCAAGTGCATTTGGTTCACATATTGGACTGAAAGAGAAAACAACTCTGGAATCGATCCATAGAGCTTGTAAAGGTCCAGTGGACCTGGAACTATCCCGAGGACGCGACATGGGAGTATAAGGATGCTATTCAAGTAGAATACTCACATCTTTTTGAAGATTTTGGAAATATTTAAAGAGATGCATTGAGGATAGTGCAAAAATAAGGGGTAATGTCCCAAGGATGTGCACCAGTTGTATTTATAAATTGTAAACATGTTTTATAGGCTGGTGAGCCGAGTGTTGATAAGTTGGTGGGATTATGTGTTTATTAGGTCGGAGAGCCTAAACGATAAAGGCCAAGAGCCCTATTTTGTAGATGTAACTATGCAGATCATTAATAAAATATAAACATTGTTGCGTGCAAAGTGACCATGAAGAAAGAGTGATGGAGGACTAAGCTTCCACAAGGTTGGGTAAGGGAGGAGGCTAAGTGTGTGGGCCTAGGGGCTAAGCTATGGGGCTTACCTCTAAAGGGGATAACAATTTATTATTATTTCTTGAACGCTAAGGTGGACATGTTGAGTGTTGTCCTAAGTTCCTGTAAAGGGAACGTATGCTAAATGGAGTGCATGCATCTCTAGGAAGACAAGTGTCGACTTGGGAATATGCAGTTAAAGCTGAAGAAGTCAACCATGTTGGGGGGTTCTATCCTCATTCATCATCCTCCACCTAAGTTCGTGGGGATCGGGGGCATCTGAACCGTTTTTCCTCTGCATCTGCATTTTCTTACCCGTGCACAGGGAAGGAAACCCTCACTGGAAGGTTGTTCGCAGGTCATTCTTCCATCCTCCACTTGAGTCTCTTTGCCATTCCCCATCCTTCATGAATTCAATTTATCTCTGTGATCAACCTCTGCGTTGATTCCTTGTCACGCACCCTGAAACCAGTGGCAAACTCGTGGAATGAGTCATGTCTCCTATGAAGTTCGAGCACCCTATAAATTTCTAAGCCGTGTTGTATCTTAGTGTGGATTGTTGTTGTTTTTGGATGTCCATACCCAAATTTCTATTGCTGCTGTCACCGTGAGTTAACCAAATTTCTATTGATGTTGTTGTTCTCCTCACCTTGCGGGAATTGAGTTGAAATTGGTTGAAGAAGTGGGTTGTCAGGGATGTGGTAGAAGAGGCAGGTTTTCAGGGTTGTGAGTAGCTCTCTCCAAGTGAGAGATTTTGATGGGAAGTGGTTTTCTCCCAGAGAGAGTCTAGCACTAGCTACAGATCTCTACAAATTCCGATACGGCCTATTGCTGAAGCCCAAGGCAAGGGCAGTGAAGCATCCAATGGAATGTGTGATAGTGAAGGTATATACTCCTGGGGTGGGACATGCATGTGGGAAATGAGAGTTCGTGAGTAGTGGGCGTAAGAAGGCTCCTTGAGAGAATCCTTCTAGTTGCACTATGCAGTTTCCTATAACCTCAGCCGATTCTAGGAATCCCTTGCCCCGGGGAGCTTAGTCCCAAATCGGGGGTGACCCACTGCTGAGCGTGATGAGCAACATGGTCTATGGCTGGGAGGTTCGTGGAAGGTCTACACACAATTGATGGTGTTACTCGAGTTCAAAAGATAAGTATCAGTCTATGCTTAAATTAAATTTTATGCATGTTTGTGATGCTTGAATGTGATCATGTATTCAATTGTGTATATGAACTACTGTTAATTGCATTGATTCTATATGGTAGCAGTAATTCTGTGATTATTGTGATTAAGTGTTTTAATTTGATTAAAATGCATATATTATATAAGTGTATATTCCGTAGTGGTAGTATTACCCGGTCTCTGTGTTGACCGGGGATGCTACAATTTGGTATCAAGACTAAGTGAAGTGTATGAGTGGTGGCATTTCTTGGACTATGGGTGGTTGGGGATGTTACAGATTCTATCCCAGTTTCAAAGACACCATGCAACCTTTCAAAGAAATAATATGGTACACTGCTTAAAATTTGGGAATAAAAACAACAAAGAGATGAATTGTTAGCACCTTATTCATTCCCTTTCCTCCATGACATTGTAGAACATAAATTTATATGATAGATTATATTTATTTTTAGGATGGTTGGAGGTGTATAACTAGTTCCTAAAACCGAATTTGGAGTCATAGGGATTTTAAGCAGACTAGAAATTGTGGATGATGTGGGGTAAGTTTGTTGTTTACACATGCATAACTTAATAGTGAATGCATAATTGTATGGATAGAAATTGACATTTTTGTAGGCCCTCTATAGGTTCTCTGCTTATTCACATACTATATAACAAAAAGATATTATATCCCAAGTTCAAAGGCACCATGAAACCTTTCAAAGAAATAATATCATACAATGCTTCAAATATGGAAACAAAAATAGCAAAGAGATGAATTGTTGATTCATTCCTTTTCTTCCATGACAATGCATCCCTAACATGAAGTCCTTCTTGTCACAAGTTTTAGCAATAAATTCCAGCACATAAATTCACCAACAACCTAAAATATGAAAACCCACACACATTTAGACAACCTTCATTCACATAACCTTCATAATCAAGATAGGAAAAGGCCAAACATGAGTTTTTTTCAATTCTCCAACAACCATTACAATGTGAGTGAGTATATATTATATATATTTAGGGCTCAAATCCCTCACCAAATAAAAATAATAATATCCAAATCTACATCCATGATCTCTCCAAGAAGTACATAAACAATAATATCCATTTAACAACCTCTAATACAGTTCAACGAACCTAGAGCAAGTAAATAAATAAGATAGATGACCAATAAAGTGGAGATGCCACTTGTCAAAGTCATGTGCATGATGCCTCCATAGTTCAAGCAATTTTGACCAAGTAAATGCTCCTTAAAGATGCATGTGTTACCTTATCCTAGGGGATGGACATCTATAATACATTAAACCAAGTTCTCAAATACCAAAGTGAGGGAGTAATCCAATAGAGTAGTGGGTAAATGATCACCCAATAACAACCATATGCTCAAACAAAAAAACCTCCAAAGAATAAAATGTGCATAAGAGGAAGCACTCAATCAAACTAATAATGAAAAATCATGAATAATCCATTAGTGAAGTATAAATATAGCGTCCAACTAAATATCTCCTCAAACAATCAAATTAGGGCACAAATATCCATGGTAAGGTGTTCTAGGGGCATACCGATAAGAAAAACAAATGTGCAAATGGATAGCCCTCCCCAATACACCTCTGTTGATTAATTGGGTTGGTTGTCATTGATGTCAACCCTTGAAGAAAGTCTGGTAGCGAATTCCAGTAGCATAAAGGTTTGGGTAATGGACCCAAGTTTGTTTGATGGATAATGGTATGTTGTTTGATATATTTACATGTAATACTATTCTATATGGATAGTACATGTCATGCCATTCTTGGTGGTATGTGGAACGTCACATAACTCCTCACGGTTAGAGAGTTATGGCCATGTGAAGTTGGAAAACCCTCATGAGTCATCTAGAAGTCCCAAAAAGTAAAAGTGTTTGCAAAAGGAATTATTTAAATAATAAAGTTAATGGAGAACTCACTAAAATAAGGAAAGTGGGATGCTACATGAAAGTATAAATAAGAGGCAAGGATCTCTCATTTAATCACCCTTGAACATATTGAATATCTTTTGTTGTGTAAGGATTATTGCAGGTACTCATTGATACATATGAAGTTGCGAAAGTCTAAGCTAGTACGAAGGGTTGACGGCTAAAGTTTTAGAATTACAGGGAATACTAAAAAACCCTAATTTTTTAGGCATATGCAGGCTAACAATGTATTAGGGTGCGTACATATGCGGGCTGACAATGTATTAGGGTGCATACATATGTATAGATATGTGGGCTGACATTGTATTAGGGTGCATAGATGTGGGTAAATCCATGAAAGCTTGAGAATATGAAGATGCATAGGTTCAAGATTCTGAGATCAAGCTCCCAAGAAGGCCTACAGTGCTAAGATACATTATATCTATCCATTGGTTCAAATGGTATGTCTTATTTCTATGAATAGTTGGATTTTTATGTATGCATGAGAAATGGTTATAAAGATTTGAGGATTCTCCCTAGAGAGACTAGTCGTTTCATGGGATCTTTTGTATAAGTCAGATCTACAAAAATAAAGTGCTAGTATATTTATCATTAATACTTCTTGTTGAGGCACATCTTGTATTTTTTGGCATATGGCCAAGGGTTTTGTGGTACATGGTTGAGAGCTTGTATTGGTTTATGTATTGAGAGGATAAATATCATAAAGGGTTTGAATTCTAGATCATGCGAGAGTTATTATACTTGTGCATGACTACACACACTTATGGGACGTGACTAGAGAGAGATATAGAGTTTTTGGGTAAAGGTTATGTATGAGGATGCATGCATAGGGTACAAATGCAGTCTTGATACAGTGATAGGTTACAAATCTATGTGAAAGAAGTTACAGAGGTTTAGAAGTTTTCAAAAGAAATAAACCCCTAGTTTTCAGAAGGCATATGTAGGTTGCATAACAGTTTGGTTGTGTACATACGCAGGCTGCAGAAAATACAGGGCATGTGTTGTAGAACTACATGTCATGTATCTGTTGTATTTTGGTTTATACATGTTCAATTCAGGTATAGGTTGATTGCAGGGCAGTAGTACAAGACGGTTGTAGTTCAGTGGTATAGGTTGGCACAGTTGTACAATGGTATATCTCACAATGATAGTGTGACAGTGGTTTATTCATTCTAATTTTACATCAGGGGGGTTGGATGGGTAAAGGACATGTGGTTGTATCCACATTTCGGTTGTATTCGAAAAACATAGGGGGTTGTAGCCTCCTTCTGGTTGTAGCTAGAGATTTGGGGAGTTGGAGCTTCCCTCAGGTTGTAGCTTGAGAAACTAGGGGGTTGGAGCGTCCTTCAAGTTGCAACTGGAAAACAAAGAAAGTTGGTGCTTCCAATGAATGTAATTCTTCAAGACATATAAGAAAAAACATTATGTGGTTTTCTCTCGCTTTGGGTTTCCACGTAAAAACATTGGTGTACTGTGTATGTGTATGATTGCCCATTTCTACATCATTTATTTACTTTGGAATTATTGGATGATAATGCTACACTGATATAACACTTGCATTATATGGTTAAAAATGATTAAATTTCTCTATTATTGATTCACCCCCCTCTCAGTAATCCAACAATTGGTATTAGAGTAGGTTCCTTCAGAAATCAGTTTAACTTTTGAAAGGTAGATCATGGAGAGCAACAACATGTATTAAAATGGAATACCACAGTTTGATGGAAAAAAGTATGCATTTTGGAGTAGAAGGATGGAAACATATATACATGCACAAGGATTTGAAATTGGGAAATCATTTGTAGATGGATACAAAGAACCAACAATTTTGCCAACAAATGAAAGAGCAATGAAACTCGGTCAAAATAATTCCAAAGCCACAAATGAACTTCTGAATGGTCTTTGTGAATTAGTATTCACCAAAGTTATACATTGTGATGGTATTGGTCATTTTGCTAACAAATGTCCTTATGAGAAAAATAAGAGGAATGATGAACATTACTCAAATAACAAACAAACATATAAAGGCAAAAGAACCACAATTTATTTTTTCAAGAAAAGATTATGCACCAAAGAAGACATCTCTTCATTAGATGAAGATGAAGTCAATGAGAGTGAGACATAAAGGGTTCTATTAATGGCAGTAGAAGAATATGACAAAGAAGACACCAAAGAAGAATATGAAGAGGCAGAAGTTGACTACCGAGAATAATTTTTGTGTGCCATAGAAGTTATAAGAAGAGAAAAGAAGAAGAAAAAGAAGCTACAAGCGGAACTAGACAAGAAAGAAGACACTCAAGAACTAGAAAAAATGATCACAAATTTGAAGGTTCAAATAGAAGAAGATAAGAGAATTGAAGAAGCACTCAAAGAACAACTAGAATAAAGAGACAAGATCATTAGAAATTTGGAAGCATAGATTGTCACATTAAGAAAGGATCTTCAAAAGAAAAATATGCAGAACAACTCAAAAGTTTTGGATGACATTATCAACAATCAAAAGCCCCATCATGACAAGTACTGAATTGGATACAATTAGACAGAAAAGGGATCGAGCTCCAAAACAACATAACAAGAAACATATACAAAAAGCTATGTAGAAACAATCAAAGGGGGTATGAAGACCTACAAAGAATATTACAGGGACCCTCCTCCACTGAGAATATTCATATTTCAGAATCAATGACCGACAGATATGACTCAGGAAGAAGAAGGAATCAAAAGAGCAACTTCTTTCATAATATCTTCAACTCCTAGGTATCAAACTATATTTTTTGGTTTATGTTATGAATGTAATAATTTTGGACATAAAGCTATCAATTGCATAGATAACATCAGGAACATAAACAACTTTGAAATTCATACACAAAAGAGTTATCCAAGAAGGCCCAGTGAAACAAAGAGAAGAAGTTACAACAGGTTTGAATCATTGAGCACTGAAGTGGAATGATGCAAGTGTAACAACTTTGGACACATGGCCAAATATTGCATAATGACATTTCCTCCTAGAGAACCACAACATAACAACAACAGTCATAGACAGGAACCTTAGAAGAGAACATGGATAAGAAAGAAGAATCAATATAGCAATGAAGAATGCACACTCACTCTACAAGATAAGCAGAAGAAACATGGTTGGTATGTTGACAACGGCTGCTCAAAACACATGAAAGGTGATAAATACCGGTTTCTTACATTAAGAAAGGAAAGAGATGGATCACTCTCCTTCGGAAATGATGATTCAACTAAAATCATTGGAAAAGGCACAATCAGAATTGGAAACAAGAATACCAAGGAAAAAAGTGTGAATCGAATGTGTGACCAAGTTCATAAAGTTACTTTCAATTCACAAAAGTGAAATATAATAAAAGAAGGTTCACAAAAATTGATTGCAAGAACTGCAAGAAATTCAAGCAACATATATGTACTAAGTGAAATTGGAAATGAAAAGTGTTGTCTAGTAAAGGAATATGAAAGTTGGCTATGGAATAGAAGAATGGGCCACATACACTTTGATAACCTTGTCAAAGTCAGCAAAAATGAAGAAGTTAGAGAAATTCCCCAAATTACGAAACCAACCAATACTTTATGCAAGCATTCTCAACAAGGAAAGCAAACAAAGACTAGGTTTAAATCAAAAGAATATTCAACAGCAAGACCACTGGAAATTGTGCATACTGATCTAGTTGGAACAACTATAACAAAGGGTTTAAAAGGTGAGAAATACTTTATGTTATTAGTTTATTATTATACAAGAATGACTGCATTTTTATTTCTCAGGAATAAGTCAGAAGCTTTTGAAAACTTCAAAGTCTACAAGGAAATGGTTGAAAATGAAATGGATTCAAAAATAAAATGTTTGATATCGTATAATGGAGGAGAGTTCACTTCAAAGGAATCTATGGACTACTACAGCAGGCATGGAATAAAAATTCAGTTCTCCTTTTCTATGACACCTCAATAGAATGGAGTTGTTTAAAGAAAGAACATGACAGTACAAGAAATGGATCGAACAATGTTAATGGATTCCAAATTGACATGTATATTTTGGACACATGAAGTGCATACAATGATTCACATTAAAAATAGAGTAATGCTCAGAAAAACCATTGAAAAAACTCCCTACGAGCTATGAAAAGGAAGACCAACAAATGAGAAGCACTTCCAAGTATTTGGAAGCAAATGATACATCAAAAGAGAAGATGGCAGAATGGGAAAGTTTGACTCATGTGGACAAATATGTACTTGTTGGTTACTCAAGTACAAGGAAAGCATACAAGCGTTACAATTTGAGGTTGAACAAAGTTGTGGAAAACATCAATGTAACAATTTATGAAACAGGTGGACGAGAATTAAAGGAAGAAGAAAATGAATCAATGGAACAACTTTACGAAGAAGAAGCAGAAGATGAAGAAGTAGTAGATGGGGAATATGAAGAGGATCAGACAGAAGTAGAAGAGAAAGTTCAACAAGTGCCTCCAAAGATATCTAGAAAATGAGTATAAAAGAATCATCCTTCAGATCAGATTATCAAAAACAAATATGCAGGAGTTGAGACTAGAAGAAAAATCCATTCACCAGAACAAATGCACCTAGAAATCTCATCTACGATTGAACCAAACAGTTTTGAGGAGGCCAACAAGTATGAATTTTGGAATAAGGCCATGGATGAAGAATTAGATCAAACAGAGAAGAATGGCACTTGGGAATTGGTTCCAAGACCAAATAATAAGAATGTGATTGGCACAAAGTGGGTATTCAGAAATAAATTGAATGAATATGGACAGGTTACAAGGAACAAAGATAGATTGGTATGTAAAGGATACACATAGGTTGAAGGAATCGACTTTGAAGAGACATTTGCTCCAGTTGCTAGAATGGAAGCAATCTGATTGCTCCTATTTTATGCATGCTCCAATAATATTAAAGTGTATTAGATGGATGTGAAATCAACTTTTCCGAATGGGGAACTTGAATAAGAAGTATACATTGAACATCTAGAAGGATTTCAGTTGTCAGAGAACACAGATTTTGTGTGTAAATTGAAGAAGGCCTTGTATGGTCTAAAATAGGCTCCTAGAGCATGGTACTCTAGACTGGATAAATATATACAACATGAAGGGTTTAGAAAAGGAAGTGCAGAAAACAACATCTACATCAAGTTAACTCAATATAGAATTTTATTAATTGAAGTTTATGTTGATGATATTATTTTTGGAAGTACTGATGACAAGTTAAGCTAGAAATTTGCATAGGATATGCAAAATAAATTTGAAATGTCATTACTTGGAGAACTATCCTTCTTTCTTGGTGTTGAGATACGTCAAAGAAACCAATGAATTTTTATTTCTCAAACTTAGTATATCAGAGAAATGCTAAAGAGGATTGGAATGGAAGATTGCAAACCAGTTACCACTCCTATGCAAACCAGTTGCAAGTTCAGAAAAGATGATGATTCAAAGTCTACATACTAGAGGAAATATAGGTCAATGATTGGTATCTTACTATATGTGACAACATCTAGACCAGATGTAATGCATGCAGTTGGATAGGTGGCACAATTTCAAGAAGCACCAAAGGAATCACATGTATTATCAATGAAGAGGATTTTCGGATATCTCAAAGGAACAAAAGAGTTTGGATTATGGTATCCAAAAGGAAATGATCTATCACTTATTGCCTACACATATGCAGATTGGGCAAGCTGCGTTGATGACTGACGAAGCACCAGTGGAGTATAATTCTACTTGGGTGAGTGTTTAGTATCATGGTTAAGCAAGAAAAAATCATCAGTATCCTTATCTACAATCAAGGCAGAGTATAATGCAGAAACAACATGTTATACATGGGTTCTATGGATGAAACAAACTCTGATAGATATACAGGTTGAGTATGATGATCCCATTCCAATCTATTGTGATAATACAAGTGCCATCAATATCTCAAATAACCCGGTGATGCACTCCAAGAGGAAGAACATTCCAATAAAGTATCACTTTCTACAGGAACAGGTTGTAAAGAAGAACATCATAGTTGAATATGTGGGCACAAAAGAACAAGTAGCAGACATATTTACAAAACCACTTCCAAGAGAAGCCTTTGAGTATCTTTGCCAGATAATCGGAGTAATTTCTACTCCAAAATTAATGCTCTTGAATGCTTATATTATATGTATTAGATCTACACGAGGAAGCATCATAAAGAAGACAGTTTAGGTCAGGAGATTAGGAAGAGTTCAGTCAAAGGGATTATCCCTAAGGAAAGTTTAGTTAGGAAGAGCAGCCCCGAATGGAAAGATACCTTTTCCATTGATGATAAATGGGGAGAGATTTATTAGATGCAGAGAGTAGAGGCATGGTTCCAGGGGGAGCGATGGTCATAGGGGGAGCATGAGTGATATGACTTCAATATTGCATGACATGAATTCAATACTGCATCCGAGTGTTTCCATCAATGACAAAGGGGGAGATTTTTGATTAATTGGGTTGGTTTTCATTGATGTCAACCCTTGAAGAAAGTCCGGTAGAGAATTTCGGTAGCACAAAGGTTTGGGTAATGGACCCAAGTTTGTTTGGTGGATAATGGTATGAGTTTTGATATGTTTACAAGTAAGACTATTCTAGATGGATATTACATGTCATGCCATTTTCGGTGGTATGTGGAACGTCACATAACTCCTCACAGTTAGAGATTTATGGCCATGTGAAGTTGGAAAACCCTCATGAGTCATCTAGAAGCCCCAAAAAGTCAAATTGTTTGCAAAATAAATTATTTAAATAATAAAAATAATGGATAAATCCCTAAAATAAGGAAAGTAGGATGCTACATGAAAGTATAAATCTGAGGCAAGACTCTCTCATTTAATCACACTTGAACATATTGAATATATTTTGTTGTGTAAGGATTATTGCAAGTACTCATTGATACATCTGAAGTTGTGAAAGTATGAGGTAGTACGAAGGGTTGACGATGAAAGTTTCATAATTACAAAAAATACTAAAACCCTAATTTATGAAGCATACGTGGACTCACAATGTATTAGGGTGCATGCATATGTGGGTTGATAGTGTATTAGGGTGCATACATATGTGGGCTGGCAATGTATTAGGGTGCGTACATGTGGGTAAAACCATGGAAACTTGAGAAGATGAAGATGCAGAGGTTCTAGATTCTGAGATCAAGCTCCCAGGAAGGTCTACAGTGCTTAGATACATCAGATCTATCCATTGGTTCAAAAGGTATGTATTATTTCTATCAATAGTTGGATTTTTATGTATGCATGAGAAATGGTTATGGAGATATGAGGATTCTCCCTAGAGAGATTAGTGGATGCATGGGATCTTCTGTATAAGGTAAATCTACATAAATACAATGTTGGTATATTTATCATTGATACTTCTTGTTGAGGCACATCTTGTATTTCTTGGCATATGGCTAAGGGTTTTTGTGGTACATGGTTGAGATCTTGTATTGGTTGATGTATTGAGAGGATGAATATCAGAAAGGGTTTGAAGTCTAGATCATGTGAGGGTTATTATACTTGTTCATGATTTCACACACTTATGGCACATGAATAGAGAGAGATATAGAGTTTTTGGGTAAAGGTTATGTATGAGGATGCATGCACAGGGTACAGATATAATCTGGATACAGTGATAGGTTACAAATCTATGTGAAAGAAGTTACAGAGGGTCGGAATTTTTCAGAAGAAAGAAAACCCTAGTTTTCAGAAGGCATACACAGGCTGCATAACAGTTTGGTTGCATACATATGCGGGTTGCACAACAGACATGTCACATACATATGAGTGTTGCAAAACTATAGGTCGCGTATCTATTGTATTTTGGTTGATACATGTTCAGTTCAGGTACATTTGATTGCAGAGTAGTAGTACAGGTTGGTTGCAGGTCAGTGGTACAGGTTGTCATAGTTGTATAGAGGTATATCTCTTAGTGATAGTGTGAAAGTGGTTCCATCAATCTACTTATACGTTAGGGTTGTTGGATAGGGAAAGGAAAGGTTGTTGTAGCCACCTTCTGGTTGTACTTGGAGAACATAGGGGGTTGTAGCCTCCTTCTGGTTGTAGCTAGAGATTTGGGGAGTTGGATCTTCCCTGAGGTTGTAGCCTAAGAAACTAGGGGGTTGGATCCTCCTTCCAGTTGCAACTGGAAAACAAAGGAATTTGGTGCTTCCAATGAATGTAATTCTTCAAGACATATAAGAAAAATCATTATGTGGTTTTCTCCCACTTTGGGTTTCCATGAAAAAACACTGGTGTACTATGTATGTGTATGATTGCTCATTTTTTCATTGTTTATTTACTCTGTAATTATTGGATGATAATGATACACTGATATAACACTTGCATTATATGGTTAAAATAGATTAAATTTATCTATTACTGATTCACCCCCCCTCTTAGTAATCCAACAAAATCAACACCCACTAAAGTGGTCTACAGATAAACTGTCACAAGGGAAGTGTCATGGAGAGTGTCTAAGAGAGTGTATGCACAAGAAAAATGTTGGTTAGTAAGACATAATTTTCATCGAATAATCCTGTATATCTCTATGTAATGTATGAAGATAAAAACAATGAATGATAATCACTAATATCTTTGCACTCAAATGACTTGAGATGGCTTAAAACCATTAAACTCCAATGTAGGTTTCTTGGGCAAGGTCTTCAATCTGGATCAAAATTGTCATGTCACCTTCAAGGAAAGACTTTACTATATTTTTAGCCTATATGGAAAAGTTTTGTACCTCGGACAAGTAGTTGGTATATGCATTATCTATTTTTGCTTATGCTTGTCGTGGCTACTCTAAGAAACTCAGTGTTTTTTAAAAAAATTTGTAAATATGTTTTATTAATAGAAATAACTTTTTAAGGAAGCATTTTATTAAAAAAAAACCGCCTTTGTATATTAAATTTCTATCATGATGACAATTTACAAATAAACCTAGCCATGAGACTTCTTTCATATCTTACAATTACATTACATGATTGATTACTATGACATTTTGTATGCCTATGGCTAAGAAAATATTTATATGTTTGTAGACTTTGTATCACTAACATAAATAACTATATAACAAGTTATCGAACATAAAATCACAATCATTGTTCACATATAAGGTAGGAATTCTTTTACATATTTACTTTGTAGTA
>ML814017.1:121657-139264 GCA_009831015.1 Picea engelmannii | reverse complement strand
GTTGGTACATATTGATGAGTCATAGTTGATGAGTAGTTGACACATGATTGGTAGATACTTTGTACATGGTTGGATGCACTTGTTTATGGTACAAGTTGATGCAGGTTGGTGCATGGTTGATGCACTTGTTTATGGTACAGGTTGATTACAGGTTGAGGTATAGGTTGATGCATGGTTGATGCATGGTTCAGATTTATTGGTACAGGTTTACAATGGTATATCTCATAGTGATAGTGTGACAATGGTTCCATCATTCTACTTCTACTTCAGAATGGTAGGACAGGGCAAGAACAGGTGGTTGTAGCCACCTTCCGGTTGTAGCTGGAGAACATTGGGGGTTGTAGCCTCCTTCTGGTTGTAGCCAGAGAATTGGGGAGTCGTAGCTTCCCTCAGGTTGTAGCCTGAGAAACTAGGGGGTTGGAGCCTCCTTCCAGTTGCAGCTGGAAAACAAAGGANGTTGGTGCTTCCAATGAATGTAATTCTTCAAGACATATAAGAAAAAGAATTTCGTGGTTTTCTCTCGATTTGGGTTTCCACGTAAAACACTGGTGTACTGTGTATGTGTTTGATTTTTTATTTCTTACTACTCATTATTGGATAATAATTCTACATTGATATAACATTTGAAGAAAAAGGATTATAATTACGCTATTACTGATTCACTCCCCCTCTCAGTAATCCAACAGGATTTGAATTTCGGATTTATGACTTTGGATGTCATAAAATAAATATGTTTCTAATGTTTTAGAGTTTGTATTTATTTATTTTTTAAAATTTTGAAAATTAATTCAAAAATAAATAATTTCTCACTTAGGCTTTCTTCTTTGTGGTGTTGAGAATCAAACTTCATATTTCTCTACCTTTTGATCTGGATGTCGGTTTGAATCACCAGATATACCATTGGAAAGCTTCTCCCGACACATTTTCCATGAAAACAACTGCAATGTGATATGAACCAAACTTTATATGAAAAAAAAAAATCTCCCAAGGATCCATACTTTGTTTTGGCCATCAGATTTCAAATAACTAAATGGCTGTGCTTGGATAAAGAAAATTTTAGGCTATGACACCTAGTGATTCATAGGCTAAACCTTACCAACATATTTCCAAAATAGATAACTAAACAAACACATTACCTATTTTATATGACCCTAACAAGCCCCACCAACAACATGAGTGCATAGGGAGCAGGTAGCTCCACTAGTGGACAGGCTCAGAGAGAGCCATAGTTCATAAGGAGTCAACCCTTAGGATCAAGTGGGGAGGATAAACCTCCCAGGATCATGCAAAGGATAATGGATAGGGAAAATGTAGCTTCATAGGTTGTGTATAATTAGAGGGAGTCTGACTTCAGAGGGAATCGATAGGCTCATAGCGATAGTTGGTCACTCATTGGGAGACAACCTTCAGGTCTGGGTGGGAGAGATGAATCCTGTGATACTTTCAAGAGGGTGTCATGGGTTGAGGTGGTAAAAAAAAAGGTTCAGAGGCAAGAGGCCTCTAGGACATGTTATACCTCCATGGAGGATCCATATGTTTCAGCATGATTCACTACAGTGACAGAGGAGGCAAACAATCAGGAAGATTGGGGAGTAGGATTTGCTTCAGTCACAGAGGGAGCAGTCAATGAGGTAGATTGGACAACACTATTTGCTTCAGTGACATAGGGAGATACCAATTATGAGGATTGGAGTGTAGCTGTGTTAGATTCAGTGCAGAAGATAGAGATACTCACAAGGTGGGAGATAGATCTATTTCCAGGTGAATGTGAAGTGTGGTGAGAATACCTCCCTCACTAAGAGGGAGTGTTGATTTTTTTAGCCTCGAGAATGTATTCTCACGTGCCCTAGGTGTTGGGAATGTGGGAATCACCATGGGAACCATGTTACACTCTTTGTTTGGAGAAAATCACAATTGGAATGAAGTCGGGGCTTCATGGGTTTGGTGATGGGATTTATGGGTTTGTGTTGGGGATTCACACCCACAAGAAAGTCTATTTTGATGTTGACTTGTGGGGGGGCTTCTATGTTGACTCCTAAGACTTGTATATAGAGGAGAGAGGTCATTATGACATTTCATATATGGTGTAGAGTGAGTGGATACATGATGGAGTTTGCATAAGTGAGTCCGCACTTGTGTCAAAGAACTTAGTGATTTCAACAAAGGAATGTCTATAAATATGGAAAATAACACCTAGGAAGAAACTGTACGAGTAGAACAAATCATATGGAAGTGTGCATACAGGTTTTCATAGATGTACATGAGCTGCAGTGGGAACAATCACGTATGTATGCTGATTGCATGAAGGTCAATCACGTATGTACACGGGTTGCAACAAGGTGAATCAAATATACGCGGGTTGTAGTGGGAACAATCACATATGTATGCAAGTTGCAGTAAGGTGAATCATGTACATGGTTTCTGGGAAGGAGTAGGTCCATATAGGATGACGTAAGTAGTAGTACATGTGACATCAATAGGTCATACAAGTGGTTTGCATCATATTTGTGGGACGGCGAAATTTCTAGGGATTTGGTGAGGTTTTGTTTGCTCATTTTTCTGGTTATTGAAGGACAAGGTTGTCCTCATATTTTGGTGAAATTGTATTGGCCAAGAGGGTTACTTTTTCCCTCAAAATTTATTAAATTGAGAAAGTTACAGAACATAAATCTTGTGTCTCATATGTGTATTAATGATTCATCTTTGTTCTTGTTGTTTCCGCTGCATTTTTTTTTATTTTTATTTCAGTCAATAATTTCAGTGAAAAATTGTTCAGTGGTAACAACTAGGGTTTACTATTAGATCACTAGGAATCAATTTTCAGATCTGAAATTAGTCACATAGAGTTTCATGTGAAAATTGACACTAGGGAGAGAACGATTCACCTTAGAAAAGCATAACATTTCTACTTGGCCAAAGACCCCGATAAATAATTACTGGAAAAGCTCTATGATTGGCCAAGGATGGATTGTCCATCCATGATTTAAAGCCATCAATTCGATATTGACCTTCCTAAGAACCATTTCCCCAAACAAAGGATAGAACTTCCTTTGAGACCCCCCTAGAGAAATGTATAGTCCATGAGAAGGTGCTTGATGCGTTGTCCTTTTTCTTTGTACATTATGCATATACCAATCCCACAATGTCCTCTGTTTTAAAATACATCCCATGAAAGCACCCTATTACTAAGGGATAATCAAAAGAACAAACTTACCTTAGAGGGAATTTCATATTCCAAATACCTTTCCACCTATATCATTCCTCTCTATGAGCATCTTGAAGAAACATAGCTTTATAGCCAAGTATCACATTGTAAATAGCAATTAGGCTTTGGGACCAAACCATCTCATCCTTATCTTCTCTAATTTTTATATAACACAAATCCTACTTACCAATTTGTCCCACTATTCTACCTATTGATCAATGAGACCTATATCTCTAGATATTTTCCAACCTTGATTCCAAAAGGGGACACTAGGTAAGGCCATTGCATCAACAATAATTATGATATATTTATGTCTAAGAATTTGAATAATCTCAACAAAAGTTATATTCTCTCCATCACTACCAACACATGGGTCAATGCCAATTCTCACTTTCAATCCATTGCCAATATTCCAAGCCAACAAGTTTCCTAGGAGTGGGAAATCCAAGGCAAGGGCCTTCAGATTAATTAAAGATCTAATTGTGATTTGTTCCCTTTGTTGATCTAGGTGGATATTGGTGGCCACCCACCTGTTCCAAATTCCAATTGGCTCATCTTAACAATTTTCAGTTCATCACGTTTCTCTGTAATGGGGAAATTTCTTTGTAATTGTGGGGTTTTCACTTATGAGGTTGTCCTGAAGCCCTACACAACATACAAGTGGATATTATCCCCACACAACGTAGACCTAAGATTTATTTTTCCAAGGTTTTGCCTTTTTTATTAGTCATTATTTAGTCTCCTATATTTTAGGGGAGAATATTCCACCTAGAGAATATTCTCTTCAGTTGACACTTCAGTTTGACTAGTTGAGTTAAGCCTAGATGCTGCATTGGTTTTGTCACCATGCAACATTGGGATCATCACCAACTAATGGGAATTTTCCTTGGGATCATCACCAGACTAGCACAATTCTCATGATTTCCTGATCTCCTCCTCACTTCACTCTGTTTTAGTCAGTTAACTGAAGGCTGATAGACTAGTTAACCCAAACTAGGTGGCAGTTCACTCCCATGATTGATTGAGAGACTAGACTAGGTGGCAGTTTAATCCCGTAACTGTTGGTGTGTGTCCAGATCACTCTAGACCGCCACTATGGTGCATTAGTTATTCATGTATCCTATATCTATTGTAAATTATTCACTCTTTGAGTGTGGAATACGGTTAATGAGAATTCTTCCATTCTTTCTCTCATTCTTCTTCTTTCTCAATTTGTCTCTGCAAATGTTTGTATTATTTTCTAGCTAGATCTATTTTGTGCAGGTTCAACACATTTACATGGTATCAAAGCCGACATAATTCTAAGCAAAAGTTACACCAAATTATTTTTGCAGGTACTGAATATTGAAGAACGCAGAAAAGATGGATTATTCATCGACAATGCTTCTCATGCCTCATAACTATTTGGAATGGAAGCCAAAAATTCTGATTCTACTCAGATGCAAAGGCTTGTACCAAATAACTATGGAAATGGAAGTAGAGCCTGATTTCTTCGATGAGAAAAATGATTTTCTCAATAGAAAAGATATGGCCATAGGATGTATCCTATGGTTTATTTCTTCTAAAATTCTCCATCAAGTATATGATGAATCACAAAAATCAAATCCAAATGAATTATGGACCAGATTGGAGGTTCTATTTGGGAATAAAGAAGATTGTGAAAATTTCATGTAGGAGGTTGAACAGATAGAGCCAAAAGAGAAGCCATCAAAAGATCAAACATTTTATTCTGAAGACTCTTCTACAAGAGTATTTACACAAATTTGTATTCCATTAATTAAATATGATGTCTACTCCATTTCGTATTTATTTTATTAATTTCATGTGGAAGATATTTGGCATACATCTCAGGGGTCACATGCAAACACTTTTTCATGCGCAATGCATGCATCTCAGGAGACAAAAAGGGAGACGCACACATCAGACTCAATTATGATATTTTATGAGCACAATTTGTAGAAACAAATTGGATATTTGAATTAATTTTGGGAAAATATCCAATTTTAAAAAAACAAATCATCTGAAATGGAGTCTGGGAAGTGAAGTTATGATCATTTTAAAATCAACAAAATTTCAACGTTTTTTCGGAAACGTCCACACGATTTTCAAAGTTTCATCCAAAATTTATTTGGATATTCTTTATTACAAGATGAGAAAGTGTATATGTGTGGACATATTAATGGTGCATCTACTTCATCATATCCATGCAAATATCTACATATTCAACAAAATATTCAATGAGCACAAACTTTCACAATTGCGAGGTCTTCTTGGAGTGAAGGACAAGGTTTCTTAGCAACTGCTTTTTGTTCCTTCTCATTTTATTTTTTTATGCATTGTAATTTGGGTGGAGGGGNGGGGGGGGGGGGTTCCCATGATGTTTTCCCTCTTTCCTCATTTATTTCAGTGTATCTTTTGTATTTGAGTACCTAACATGGCCTCGTTGTTGGGATCCATTTTTTATTTTCACCATAGTGATGTTTAAGGGGGGTATTGGAGTTACTTCACACACACATAGGATTTATTTTTCCTAAGGTTTTTCCTTTTTTATTAGTCATTATTCAATCTCTTATATTTTAGGGGAGAATTTTCCACCCGAAGAATATTCCCTTCAGTTGACACTTCAATTTGACTAGTTGATTTGAGTCTAGATGTTGCATTGGTTTTGTCACCATGCAACATTGGGATAATCACCAACTAATATGCATTGTCCTTTGGATAATCACCAGACTAGTTCATTACTCATGATTTCTTGATCTCCTCCTCACTTCACTCCATTTCAGTCGGTTAACTGAAGACTGATAGACTAGTTAACTCAGACTAGGTGGAAGTTCACTCCCGTAACTACTTGAGAGACTAGAATAGGTGACAGTTTACTCCCGTAACTGTTGGTGTGTGTCCAGATCACTCTAGACCACCACTATGGCACATTAGTTACTCATATATCCTATATCTATTGTAAATTATTCACTCTATCAGTGTGGAATATGGTTAATGAGAATTCTTCCATTCTTTCTCTCCTTCTTCTTTCTCAACTTCTCTCTGCAAATGAGTGTAGTATTTTCTAGCTAGATCTATTATGTGTAGCTTCAACACATTTACATTCCAACTGGATTATATTGGAAGTTTCATGTTAGTACATCTTTATGTACTTCTAGGGTCATTTTAGGGCCCTAAATAGTGTTTTCTTGGCTTTCCATAGTCAAATTGTATTCAGTGTTAGAGTTTGAAGTCATAATGCATATTTCTCAAAAATACCTTTCCAACGGGCTATCACACGCCTAAAACGAAGATCGTATGAAAAATTTACGACCCCGATAAGCTAATGTACTAACTTACCCCAACAAGGCCCACATGAATTTTGGCACTTCATCTCCTAGGGTTATATTTTTGGATGTCTACGGTTTTTACATTCATGTTTATCATAAAAATTCCTTCAAAGCCTCATTGTACTGATCTTCTTGTGAATGAGCGTAGACAAAACATCTCTTCTCAGAGATAAAGCTTCCACCATTCTAGCGAGTCTTGCACTCTGTATTTTTACATTCTCTGTACATTTATTTCATTAATAAAAATCATGTATTGATGTATTTCTCTATTTTTGGAAATATTTATGTGTATTTCATTGTAATATCTCTGGTTTCATTTTGTTCCAAAAATAATTTGGATCAGTAGTATCAGAGCAGGATGCTCTTGATAATTTTTCAGTGCATTTCCCCGACGAGGTCTGAGTATAACAAGTTAGGTCTCGAGCTTGTCTATCTTGAGGAAAATAGCTCTTGCATGCCCAAGAAACCCTCTATGGTGGCATAAAAGAAAAACAACAGAGAAAAATATTATATTAACCTGTTGCTTGAGCAAGCTCTCATGCGACAGAGCGATGAAATGATGGAGAATTTTTCCCACATCCTTCAATGCATGCTGATAGATAGAAACATGAACATATTCATCAAGAGAACACTTTGGAGGAACCTCTCCCTTCAAGGTACAAGATAATTTTGATATTCCCATATTTGAAGGTCAAATAGATTTGGATGCGTTAGAAAAATGGTTAAATCTGCTAGAAGGTTATTTATCTGTTCATAATTTTTTCGATAGGGAAAAGATCACCTTCACACTTCTCAAGTCTCTCCCCCATGTCAAACATTGCTGGGAAAATTACTGGGAGAAAATTTCTATAGAGTAATCTAGAATATATGGGTCCAAGCCCACTTGGTATTTTTTATGGATGCGGTCAAGGAAAAATACTACCCTTTTGATAAATATGAAGACTAGTACATTAGATGGACCACACTGCAGAAAGAGAAGAGCCAAATAGTGTCGAATTTCACAAATGATTTCCATAACTTGCACACCAAGTTGAGTATTAAAGACTCATAGTGACATATGGTTCTTAAATATTGTGGGGTTCTGCATGGGTACATCCAAACTAAAATGGATTTTGTAAACATCTCATCATTGGGAGCTGCCTATCGATATGCTATTAAAATTGAGCAAAAATTTAGGCACCAGAACAAATAAGAGTTTAGGTCTTCAAATCCACAACAACCAAAGCATGGTAAATATGACCCTAACCAACAACCTCCAGACAACCAGTCCAAGACACAGGAAAATAAAGGTAAAGGAAAGACGAAGAATGACACTAGGAAGTGGTGCGACTTCCAGAAAATCCCCTGGCACAACATCGATGAATGTCACTCAAAAACATCATTGGCGGTTTAGTTCAAAGACAAGGAATCGAACCCTGATTCAGAATCTTATCTAGAAAATATTGAAAACAAATAAATCATCGACGCAAACCCCACTGCTATTGTTGCAACCACAACAATTCAACCAGAAGAACCAGTAGGTCCTAAAGAGGGGGAGCACCTCTTCCATTCACAGATGTGGGTGAATGGGACCCCATTGCATTTCATTGATGATAGAGGAAGCCAAAAGAACCTCATCTTAGTTGAGGTTGTCAAACAATTGGGGTTGTCAACAACACCACACCCACAACCATACAACATTGGGTGGCTTCACTAGGGACAGGATCTCCATGTTAGCCAACAATTTCTCTTATCCTATGGCATCCATCCCTTCAAGGTTGAGGTAGTGTGTGATTTTTCCCCTCTTGATGTCTATGATGTGGTTTTGGGCCAACCATATATGTAGAAACATCATTCTATTTATGAGTCTCGAACTCATAGTTTCATTATTACTCTGGGGGGTCATCTCTACAGGATACCAAAGGTAGTTTTGACTACTGTTCCACCAAAAAAATGCCACAAATTAATCTCTCATAATGCAAAATTCATCCTATTTACAGTTTGTTCAAAGGATGCACAGAAGGCCACTGCAACCACTGCAACCTCAACACTTTCTATCCAGTAGAAGTAGATTGTAGAAGAGAAATAAGATATTTTTTCTTCACCTACAATGGTGCCTACACAATGCCCCATCAATCCCAAAGACAACAAGTTGGTGGAATAGATTCAACCCTACCAACAACAGTTTCGTTACAACCTTCCACAAACCAAGGAGTGCAACTTCTCCAACAAGGCACATGACTCATGAAGATTCATAAACCACTTTCCCCTCTTCCCCGAGAACTCAACACAATGGAGACCATTTTTTCATAAGAGGGGAGGATTGATCCAGATGGATATTGGTGGCCACCCACATGTTCCAAATTCCAACTGGCTCATCTTAACAATTTTCAGTTCAACACATTTCTCTGTAATGGGGACATTTCTTTGTAATTGTGGGTTCTACACTTCTGGGGCTGTCCTAAATCCCTACACAACACAAAATTTGATATTGGTAGTCGTCCACCTATTCCAACTGGCTTATTTTGGAATTTTTCATGTCAGTAAATACTTTTGTACTTCTAGGGCCGTTTTGGGGCCCTTAACAATGTTTTCTTGGCTTGCCACAATCAAATTGTATATGGATTTAGAGTTTGATGGAATAATGCATATTTCTCAAAAATACCTTTCCAATGGGCTATTAAACACCTAAAATGGAGATCATATGCAAAAGTTACGACCTCGAGAAGTTAATGTACTAACTTACCCCAACAGGGCCCACATGACTTTTGGAGCTTCATCTGCTAGGATTAGGTTTTTGGATGTCTAGGGTTTTGGAATTCATGTTTATCATAAAAAGGCCTTCAAATCCTGATTGTACTAATCTTCTTGTGAATGAGCATAACCATCACATTTCTTCTCAGAGATAAAGCTGCCACCATTCTAGTGTGTCTTCTACTCTATATTTTTACAGTCTCTGTACATTTCTTTCATTAATAGAAATCATGTATTGTTGTATTTCTCTGTTTCTGACAATATTTGTGTGTATTTCATTGTAATATATCTGCTTTCATTTCATTCTGAAAATAATCCAGATTATTTGTCTTATCCATTTTTCAACTAAGAGAGGGTATATGTATTTAAATTTAATAAGATATTACCACATAGACCATGAAAATTAATTATTCTCCAATGGCTCTTCACTACCAATGCTTTCCAAAAGTGATGGACATTTTTCAATCCCCATGCCCTCGATACTTTTGGTTTTCCTAATATTTTCCAATTAACCAAGGGGAAGCTACATTTTTCCTTCATGCCTTTCCAAACAAAATTAAAGATCTTTTTCCTTATTTTTTTGAAAGTAGCAACTAGGATGTAAGCTAATATTGAATGATAGTAAATAGGAGTGGACTCTAGAAAATGTAGGAGTGGCCTTGGAGAAGGTAAGGTCCTACATTATCCCCTCTATGAAAAGGAGGAACTTAAGACACTGAAGTAGGGAAGTAATCCATGGAGAGCATACTATGAACATTTGGGAAAGACAAGAGCCCTCAAAGGTCACTACATTTGTGCTTAATAACTTAAAGGCCAATGGTTGTGGTTTAGTAAGTTGCTTATTTTTCTATATCATTTATTTCACCTACATGCTAGATCATGTTGAATGTACATTTGGATAGTGTTGTTCCTCGAGACATTCATAGCTAGGGAACTGTGCCAAGGCACCCTTTGGAGGATTTTAAAACCTCCCCACTTTAGGCTAGTCCAAAAGAGTTCAATATATAGAGGGGGTAACCCTCAATCTTAATGATATTATTTTAAAGATCACTATTAATTGAATTTCAAATATAATGATGAAAATTAATTAATTTAACAAAATAGGAGCGAAGTACAAAGGTTTTTTAGTTTCCAAGGGCATCTTTATCCTATTTTTGAGACAAAAGAATAGTAATCATCGAAGATACAAAAGACTTGTGTAAGAATAATATTGACTTCAAATATCAACAAGTAACATTGAAGTAATAATAGATAAATAATCAATGTAAATAGAGGAGATAGTCTCAAGACACTAATTAATCATAAAATGAAAGTGTATTGGACATTGTGAAATGATCCCAACAACTCAAAGTTACTCACACGATCGTAAAACCAACTCAAGATATTTTAAGAGTAAAACCTATCACATAAGTAGTGAAGTAATAAATACTAAACATCATGCATATATGTTCAAGGTGTATTTATGCATGATCTGAAAATTACTGACTTGATTGCAAATTATAAACGTGAATTGACTTAGCTCAACTTTTAAAAACCCTTACTAAACAATTGAAAGGCTGAATTGAATAAATAAACAATAGAAAATAAAGAGACAAGAAACACCAAGGTTGTCAACATAGTTCAC
Organism: Picea engelmannii; assembly: GCA_009831015.1. Classification (NCBI taxonomy): domain Eukaryota; kingdom Viridiplantae; phylum Streptophyta; class Pinopsida; order Pinales; family Pinaceae; genus Picea; species Picea engelmannii. The sequence continues at coordinate 128,373 of ML814017.1, read as the reverse complement.
CCATCTTGGGATACGTCTCCGGGTCCGCTTCCAATGAGTAACCGCTCCATTAAGATGTCAAATTCTTAATTACATCAATTTGGCCTTCAATTTGCAACCAAACTTGTCTTCATATCTACTACAATAGTAGTGGCACTCCAAAAAACCACTTCCCACTCTTGGGATTCCAAGAAATGGCCTCAAAACCTCACTTCTTCAAATTACACAGAAAAAACATCTGTATAATTACAAATTATTAGCCAATCCTTTCAAGTTACATGCCTTTGGTGCAATGGTAAAAGGTTTTGGCTAATATAGAACAGGTCAGGGGTTCAAACCCGTGGTTGTTTAGATTTTCTGGGCGATGCAAAGATTTTCAATTCAAACAATATCAAACCTGCATGCCATAAAAATAGATTTTTTTGTGCATTGGTTGACGTGCTACCCTGTCGGACTAGAGGTCCTAGGGTCAAGCTCACAGGACATCCACTTTTGGACATATGGATGAACCATAACTTTAAATAAAGTTTGTTTGGTTGCAATTACAATGAATGGTCCTTGGCCTAATGGTTATTTGTTGGTTTGGTTTTGACATGATCGGGGGTTCGATCTACCTGCCCAATCCTTCCGTGGTTGAGAATCCCCTTTTGTAAAAATTAGGGCTTCCATGTGGAAGCCTATAATTGGTCCACGTGGCAACCACATAACCTACACAGTCAACTTTCCATGTCTTCATCCACTTTAGCACCATGCTAGTGATGCCACATCATCATTCTTACATACCAGTCAACATGCCACATCAACATTTGTACATCTCACTTAGCATGCCACTTCAGCGTCATGCTGCCACATGTCAGTCCCTAGTGATGCCATGTGTCAATCTTGTCATCGTTTTTACCTTTTTGGCCAAAAATTTAGAAAACCATAACTTTCTGATACAATGTCTGTTTGATCCCATTCAAGTTGCATTGAAAATATCTTGATGAGATATTCGACATGGAGGCCTTTTCATCAACATTTGAGAACATTTATTTTTATAATTAAAATATCCTCCTAGATCAATACATAAAATTCATTTAAAATAATTACAAGATTTTTCCACATCATAACACAAAATTGTTGATACTGAGAGGGGGGGTTAATCACATTTTTACTTTTAATTAATAATGTATCCAATATACAATAAATAGAAAAAGAAGAAATACATAATGTACAACATATTTACATGGAAATCCACATAATTTTTTTCTTATATAATAGAAGATTACATTCAAAAGAAGCTACAACTTCCAATATTTTCCATCACCAACTGGAAGGAGGCTCCAACCCTCTAGTTTATAGGTTCCAACCTAAAGGAAGCTACAACTCCCTATATTCTCTGGCTTCAACTGGAAGGAGGATATAACCCCCTTTCCTTGCCCCTTCCTTTCACCCTTAATATGTATATAAAAGAATCAACTTGTAAAACCATAACCATCAGACTGAGTACAATGAATGCATAAAAACTTGTGCCAAGATATTCAAGAATACACCTTAAATCATGTACCACAATCTGAAATACCATAGATCCTTGTGTGACAAGACTAGGTAACTATCGAGGCCTCACATGATGAGGCTAGGACCACATGTGAGGGCCTCCTGAGACACTGTCTAGTCAACCAGTGAGGGACTACCCAGATAGGGGTTTTCAGAAACCCTCCTCAAAACTACAACTCTGACCTTCCTCGCACCTACAGCTCTGAGTGCGACCTCCTCCGTACAATGTCTCTACAATAATTTTTCTTATAAATCACTTGCTTGGATGATAATAATGAGGGGTTCTTCAATTTGTATTTATACCCTTCCAATCACTTCCTTTTCTTGATTTCAGGGCCAACCTATCACTTCTTTTTTTGCAACACTTTTCTTCTTTAATTGACTTTAGGGCCGACCTGTAATTTCTTGTTTTCAATCCACATGGAATATGGTTATCTTCAAGAAGACATATCTCCTCAACTGTGAGGAACCATGTGGCATGACACCTACTGTTGGAAACAAATTGATGAGGATTCTTGATCATACCTTTGGGGCTTCTGAACTTCTTAAAGGGTTGACATCATTGATAACCAAATTTACAACAATCTCCCCCTTTGTCATTGAAGACGACACTCATACTCCATACTCCCCTTGTCATCATGCTCCTGATCTTTGGGGTTTCTTCCTATGAACTCATGGTGCTTAATATTACTTCTCCTTCCTTTTATTTCTTTCTATCCTTTCCTTCCTTGGAGCTCATTTATGTGATCTCAACTTTCTTTCTTTTCTTTTTGTCTAGGATGTATACATTATTTGGTCTTCTTGTTGTTGTTGCAACCAATCTTCCCGAGTCTTCTTCTCTGATTTCACATCTTCGATAATAAAAATTGAGATTGTATCCTTTCTCACATATTTTGTTGAAAAAGGGGAGATTATGCTTCAAATCTTTAACCAGTAAGACATTTGTTGCTTTTACATTTTCACTTCCAAGACTTGCTACACCTTTTCCAAGTATTTTGGTGAAGGAGTCATTTCCAAATGCAACTCTGCCACTTTTTCCTTTCTTTAGGCTAATGAATTTGTTTTGGTCCCCAGTCATGTGTGTTGAGCATCCACTGCATATGTACCATTCATATTCTTTATCTTTATCAATCAGTTATAATAAAAAATCTTCCTTGTTTGGATTCTCTTTCCTTTTCCATACTATAGCTGACATAGGAGCATCTTCTTTCAAATCTCTACAATCTCGTGCTTTGTGACCAAGATTATTTCATTTGTAGCATACATTATTTTGATCCATAAGTGGATCAAATGGATTGAAATTTCTGTTGATAGATCCATAATCACTTCCATATCTATTGTTTTCATGATTGTCCCTGGGATATTCATAATCATTTTTGTTGCTCATATAGTTGTTTCTTACATTGATTTGTAGCGAATTTCTTTGTGTCAAAAGTCTCTGGAAGTATACCAATGGCCAAGAAAAATATTCTCATACCTAGTAGGAAGTGACCTTCTTGGTGTTTCACTCCTTTTGAATTTTGATCTTATGTTCCAGCTAGAGGTGTCATGTTCCTGTTGTTCTTCAACTCCCTCTTGATTGTTGATTCCATTTCTTATGGAAGTTGCATAGTTTCTAGAACTTTCTTCATATTTCTTGTCCTTTTTATCCGTGTTTATTGTCTTCAAGCTATTTTCATATTAAAGTCCTTTCCTATCAATAGGTGATCTCTGTCTACTAAGAATTTCATCCAAAGTTTCAGTGCTTTTTTCAAAATTCTTCAATTTTTCTATTGTTGACATCAACTCTTTTCTTGTGTGATAAATTCTTCTTTTAATTTCTCATAATATTCTAACTTCTCCTTCTAACTATTAATTGTCTTTTCAAGCTCATGATTTTCTTCTTCACAATTTGAAAATTCAATTTTCAACTCTTTATTTTTTGTTTTTGATCTTGCTATTTTCGTGTTCAACATGCTTCAATTTCTGAAGATTCTCATCATCTTCTTGTTCACTTTCTATGATGTATTTGGATCCCCATAGAGAGTCAAAGATTGTTTCTTCATCAAACTCTTCTTCATAATTGATTTCTTCTATTTCATAATCTTTGTGATAATCATTTTGAGTTTCTTGGGTTATGAAGAGAACTTCCCTTACATATATTTCTTCTCCATCACTTTCATAAGAAGAATTGCTATCCTCCTTGGAGTAGAGATTACTTTTCTTGTGGAAGCTTTTATTTTCTTAAAAAGGATACTTCTTAGCATAATGTCTTATTCTATCACAATTTAAACATTTAAAAGGTAACTTACCTTTGTATTTTTCGGTTCCCCTCCTTAGATTCCTTACGAAATATGCTTCTTCTTCATCTGATTCATCGCCCAATCTTTCTTCTACCTTGTGTTCTTTGTTTCCTCCATGGCTTTAAAAGTTGCTTCTTTGTTTGACTGCTCATTTTCTTTACATGTTCTCATTTCATATGTTGTGAGGGACTCATGTAATTCATCCATTGTCATTTTGGTCAAATACCTATTTTCTTCAATGGCTGAGACCTTGGCATCATATCTCACATGAAGCGATCTCAACACTTTCTATACCTCCAAGGATTCATTGAGTTCTTCTCCTAATTCTTTGATAACATTGACGACTTCATTTAATATGAGAAAATAGGTTGCAATATCTTCCTTTTCATCCGTTTTCATATTTTCAAACCGTGCTTTGTGTCATTGAATTTTGACCTACTTGACTTTCATATCACCTTCAAAAATACTTTTAAGTTTATCCCATACCTCTTTAGCTATGCCACAAACCATCACTTTGCTTCCTTTACTTATGTGCGTAGTTCTCATAGATTAACAATTACTTTGTTATGAAACATAATCTATGCGCAACATTACAACATCATATATGATCCATACATTCAACATAAACCAGAAAACAACATATAATGCAAACATAACATAACACACTGATTTATGTGGTTCACCCAACTTGGGCTACCTCCAAAACACCCAAATTATTATATTATTCATTAATAGTTTTCTTACAACTATGCACTTCTCTACAATATATGAAACAATAACATTCACCCAAACCTGCCTAGTCATTTTGTTGCAGTGTGAGTTCATTCTTCAATCACACTACATATTCCTTCCTTCTCTCAACTCCCTTACCCAAAAATCATTCCCCACTTACATGCACCATCACACACTCACACCATTTCCTTTATTACATATTTATACATGCCAATAGGGATAATCCTGTTACAAAAGTGGACCAAGTGTCCCCCAAAACCCGCTACAAAAGTTGAAAAAATGTCCCCAAACCCCACGATTTATAACTGTTTTCTGCCTTCTACGCGCTGCTCCATCGCACATATTTTTTTGTGCTCCTTTGCATCTTCTCCCATTTCGCACTCTAGTCCATATTCTGATTTTCTTTTTCCCTTCAACTTCCTTTTGGCACAGATCCCAAAACTTATCCTAAGTGCCTCTCCAACATCGATACCTTGGAATCATATCTCAAAGGAAGTGATATCAATACTTTCTGTACAACCAAGGATTCATTGATTTCTTCTCTTGATCCTATGATAACATTGATGACTTCATATACCCTGAGTAAATAGGTTGCAATATATTCCTTTTCATCCATTTTCATATTTTCAAACTATGCTCTATGTCATTGAAGTTTGACCTATTTGACTTTTAGATCGCCTTCATAAATACTTTTAAGTTTATCCCATACCTCTTAGTTTTGCCGCATCCCATCACTTTTCTAGAAATAGTTGGTGTTAATCCACTTAGCATAACATGCCTAGACTTTGAATCATGGCTCATTAATTTATTCTCACTTGTATCGGTTGGAGCATCTTCTTGGAATTCATATCCATTGAAAACTGAGAGCCATATATCCACTCCCAAAGCTATCAAGTAAGTTTGTATTTTGTTGCTTCAATATGCATAATTGTTTCCCTAAAAAAGTGGAATCCCATTTGGAATGTGGTCTTCCATTTTCATGATCTTCCTTCTAGTGATTAGAATGTTCTAGACGTAACCTACTCTGATACCAGTTGTTGATACTCGGGAGGGGGGGGGGTGATTCAATATGAAGTACAATTTATCATATTTTCAAAATTTAGTTCTCAATCAATAATGTATCCAATATACAATAAAGAGCAGAATAATAAATATACAATGTACGACAAAATGTTTTACTTATATAATAGAAGATTACATTCAAATGAAGCTACAACTTCCAATATTTTCCAACACCAACTGGAAGGAGGCTCCAAACCCCTATTTTATAGGCTCCAACCTGAAGAAAGCTATAACTCCCTATATTCTTCGACTTCAACCAGAAGGAGGATACAACCCCCTTTCCTTGCCCCTTCCTTCCACCCTTAAATATGTATATAAAAGAATAAACTTGTCAAACCATAACCATCAGATTGAGTACAACGACTACATAAAAACATGTGCCAATATCTTCATGAATACACCTCAAATCATGTACCAAAATTTGCAATACCAGAGCTGCTCACGTGACAAGACTGTGCAACTGGTGGGGCCTCGTGTGATGAGGCTAGGACCATCCGTGAGGGCCTCAAAGGACATTGTATACTCAACTAATGAGGGACTGACTATATAGTGGTTTTCAGAAACCCTCCTCACACCTGCAACTTTGACCTTCCTTGCACCTGCATCTCTAAGTGCAACCTCCTCCATACAACTTCGCTACCAAACTTGTGCTTAGAAATCACTTTCTTGGATGATAATAATGAGAGGTTATTCAATGTGTATTTATACCCTTCCAATCAATTCCTTTTCTTGACTTCAGGGCTGACCCATCACTTCTTGTTTTTCAACACTTTTCTTCTTTAATTGACTTTAGGGCCGACCTGTAACTTCTTGTTTTCAATTCACATGGCACATGGTTATCTTCAAGAAGGTATATCTCCTCAACTATGAGGAACTACATGGTGTTCCACCTACCGTTGGAAACGACTTGATGAGGACTATCAATTCATGGAGGTTCTACATGCATTTGCAATGTCCTTCATGCTCTTTTTCTTCAACCAAAAACATGGATTCTTGATCATAGCTCTAGGACTTTTGAACTTATTCTAGGATTGACATCAATGACAATCGAATTTCCAACAAGAATGATCTCTCTCTCTCTCTCTCTCTCTCTCTCTCTCTCTCTCTCTCTCTCTCTCTCTCTCT
>ML814017.1:67810-82455 GCA_009831015.1 Picea engelmannii | reverse complement strand
CTCCTCTATCAATCACCTCAAAGTGTCTTCGAGTCCTTTGGTAGAATTCATCACTGGTTTCTGGCAGGTTCACTGTGTCATGCAACAATAGCCCTCCGATCTCCTTCAGTTTCTTCTGCACCATTGAATGATCTTCATAATCTTGCCTTTATTCCATATTTCATCATTTCGTCTTTCTTGTGGCCAAGTGTCTCGCCAGTCCATGTCGCGATCTCCGAAACTCCGAAATGGAGCTTTTCTGCGCTAGCTCCTTCCTCTATATGACCATGGCCATGACCAAGCGCTTGTTCATAAAGTGCTTTTCGAGATTTCATTTTTCGGCATTTCGGGAATCCTGATGTTGAGAGTCTCCGACTTCTCCATCTCCCAGTAACCAAAATCCTAGTCTCCAGTACATTGAAGGGAGTCAGATCAATGGTCCATGATCTCTTCGAACCAACGGCCCAGATCATTTTGCGATTTCGCAAATCACGATTTTGACATTCCTGTGGTGAATGTTCTTGATGCTTCCAACTACCTATCCGTGAAACTCCGAAGTGGCGTGGGATCAATGGTCCTAATCAACCCTTGATCTGTCGGCTCATATCAGTTTGCGATTTCACATTTCACGATTTCGGCATTCCTGTGGTATTGTTTCTTTCCTCTCCAAGTCGTGATTCATGAAACCCCGAAATGGAGTCTTTGACATGCTCTGATCTTCTGCCACATGCCCCTCTTGGATCAATGATCAAGATTTTATCGAGACTGCGTAACTCCATGAGCCTTCATTGTGATTGATCAATGGTCCATATTTGGCCTCGATCTAACGGTTGATATTATTTCGCGATTTCTCATATCGCAAGTTCGAGAGGTGAAAGGCTGGAGCATTTCATATCTTTGACTTTTCAATTAGTGAAATGCTGATCTATGTCCATGTTTCCTACCCATAGATGGATGATCCTCCTTTCGGAATTTTGTATACCCGCTTCTCCTTGCACTTTAATGAACATGTAGGTTCTCCCTGATCCAACGATGGTCAGAACTTATTCTTAGATCTGACACCTAAGATCTGTCCTCCTCTTCTGCGCATTCTTCTTGTCTACAATCAGATCTGAAGGTCCTCCTTCTTTTGGGAATTTAAATGGGATCCAATGATCACTGACGCTTCTCCTCCCGAGCTTAGGCACTGCGACCGACTCTGTGCTAATTACTCTTGAGCTTACTTTGTTCTTGTTTTTCATCGATGCTTACTCTGATCTTGTCATCAATGAACTGCCTACAATCCTTTACACGTTTGTTGCCATCTTTGCTGCTATACTTGCCATCAATGACAAGCATACACTGTCTGTAAAACATGCCATCATATTGGGTCGAGGTACAGGCAGAGCATTGACTTCCCTTAAAAGACAATTCTACTCCTAAGCTACCCCAAACTATCTAAAATGAATGAAAAGAGAGAGGAAAGAAGGTCGATAGGTGCACCTTTGGTCCTTGTGGCTAGTGTAGACCTCTTTCTCTTTTGTAGCTTTCTAGATTGTTGGTCTCTTCCTAAAGCTGACTTGTAAAAATCTTAGGAAAACAATTCTACAAGATATACAATCTCTACTTATCACTGTCAATGTTCAGATATAGACATAAATTCATAAATCAAATGAAAGCCTAAAGACACAATATTTTGGGACAAGAATGAACTCTTTTATTAAGCTTTAAGTAAAAAATGATTACAACTTTTGTCATAAATTGCTAGGTCTGGGCTCCTCTATCGTGGCTCCAAGTGAATCATTCCCATGCTTTCCACTCACAACCAAATTATCTCTTGGGAAAAGGTAAAGGGTTGTATAAGGAGAAAGGGCTAGAGGGGAATGTTGAGGCCAAATCTAAGAAAGGGATGCAAAAATTGGGCTAAGAAGGGGAAGGGATTTGGTAGAGTTTTCTTATTCTTTTGCTTGTTTTCTCAAATGAGACCCCAAGACCTCTTTTTATATAAGGAAAATATGGTTATTCGGTTTGGGGATGGGATACAAGGGGTAAAATGGTTGGGAAACCATATCTGGCTTTAGCTAGTGAGCCCATCTCTTGGGGGTTTTGAGGGTTTTGACTTAACAAACCCTAGAGGACGATTTGGTGGTGAAAGATTCCACCTAGCTTGTCCCAATCTTGGTCTCGGAGATGAAATACTCTCCCACACCATTCTAGTCATATCTACATCAGTGTAGGAGGTTCTACATAGCCACAGGCACAGGAAGAGGAGGAGGGCACACCATTGGGGGTTTCCAGCAAGGGGGGCGCACCATCTTTGGAGAGAGATTCACTGTAGGAGATTGGTAGGGCCGTTGAGGATTCTATCACTTGGGTTTTCATTATAGGGCCTTGGACATAAAATCTAGTTCTTTTTGAGATAGTTTTATGGCTCAGATTATTTCTTGAGCATTGGGGCTAATTAAAGAGAAGGAAGGCATTTTTGAGATCCAAATCTAGTCCATTTGGAGGGGTTAAACTTCAGATCTAACCCTGAGACTTCACCTAGTGACTTGTAGTGTCCTGATCTACATTTCTGGAGAGTTTTGCATTTAGATCTACTTGTATTGATCTTCATTTCTTATTTAGCCTTTGGAGGCATCTTTTGTATTGATCTTCATTTCTTATTTATCCCATAAACTCTATCGAATTCCTTGCAATTTTATATTTTTTGCAAATTTTGGAGGTAAAGGCAGGCTAACTAGCATGTAGCTCACATATGTACGTGGGATAACTAGTATGCAACACATGTGTATGTGGGATATTAGTTCAACAATGCGCACACATTCCAAAAAGAGTTTTTTTAAGAAGAAGCCTCAATGATATTTTGGCAAAGTATGTGAAAGGAAAGGAGAATGTTTTGTATTCATAGATAAGGCATTTTTGGACTATAAAATATTTCCCCTAATGTGTGAGGTCAGAAGAGAAATTGATGGGCAAAATACATTACAATATATTTACCGGTGGGAAAGCATGGAGTCGAGTGTGCCCAAGACGAGTGTTTGAGAGCGTTCCTTATGCAAAACAATGATAATCTCTTCTAGGTGGGTATACCCATGCTCATGATGAAGCATGGATGCCAATCAAGTACACTATATATCCATGTCAGATAAATGTTTATATAAAGTGTAGTTGTTCTTGGCCCTCGATCAAGTTTTAAGGAAACATTGCCCGAGTTTGACCTCTTTTTGGAATTTGACAGTCTTGTCGAAGATGGAACACCTAGGTGGAGTTGAGATCACGGGATATCACTTATTTTGTGGACCCAACAAGGGGTTCATTAGGGTTTTTTATTAGGGTTTTGGGATGTTGGCCCATGGACTTACCTATGATTAGGCATTTTTTTAAGGGATGTAAAAGTAAATATAGGAAGGAATGTAATTTAGAAGTAGCAAAGTGTGTTTTGTGCTTAGTGCAAGAAAAGTAGTATCTAGCTAAGTGCAAGAGGCAAGTAGTTCTGAGTTGCTTTGTGCAACACACCATGTATGTAAGGATTTGTGCTTAGTAGAGGAGTTGGCTTTGTGCCTTGACCTAATTTTGGGAGGGTGGATCTGGTGCCTAGTGTTCAGATCACCTGTTTGGTACGAATCTTGGCTCTGTGGCTTAGTGCACATGAACATATGAATGTAATATATTGAAGCAAAATAATAGAAGAAGAAGCAGTTGGTGGATGCAGCCCCACACTGGGGTGAACCACGTATATCATGTGTTGATGATTTTCTTTGCGCTGTAATGTTTATGCTGTGAATTTTCTTAGTGCATTGAATGTTATGAATGATAGATAGATCTATGAATTCTTAGTGCTTTGTTTATGTTGAATGTGTTAGATCTAAATTATGATTCTAAGTGTGATGTATATTTTGTTATTTTTACTACGTTGATCTGTACTTAGGGTTTGATATGCGATGTGAATAAAGCTAATGACTTAATGTGTGTTGTCCCTAAGTACTATGCGAAGTGTTATAATCATATATCTATGTCCCATATTGGTTACAGACACTTGAGTCCTATAACCCCCCTGCCTCTACCTCAGGCGAGACTGCATCTTCTTCGTAGTTGTTGTCGAAAGGGCCAGTAGTTAGGTTTTTATTGGTGTGTTGTTAAAGCGTTGAACCTCGGGTCAACCCCTATGCCAACAAATGGTTCCGTTGTCGGGACCTGAAACTGTGATTGCTAGGAACTTAAAGAAAAGAGAATCTTTGTGCGTAGATCTGTTGTTGTAGTGTGCAGTATTCTACTTGAATTGCGAAGCTCTGTACTAAGAAAGAGACTCGATCTGAAGAAAAAGAGGTAAGATCTTGAAAAAGGTAAATTTTTGTGCTTAGATAGAATAAGATAAGTGGAAATTTTTGTTTCGAAAGCATGAATCTAGGTATGTTTGATAGATTTTTTCCTAGCCTGAAATATAGGGTACAGTTAGAAGAAAGATTTGATCTGAATAAATTTGATAGAAATAGAGAAAGATATGTTATTCCTATGCATAGAAAGAATTTTTGGACTAATAAGTGGATGCATGAACCTAGAAAGAATTTCTATAGATTGTAGGTTCAGCATTGTGATATTAATGCGCAGTACAGGAGAAGTTGGGGAACCTACAAGAGAAAGAGAGGATTTACCTTATGTTATAACTGCAGAAGACCGAGACATCTTGCTAAGGAATGCCCTAGTGCAAGTCCTATTTGTATATGTTGTAAATTGTCGGTCATGAAGTTAAAGACTGTCCAAGGATGATTGCTAAAGTTGAACAAATGAACATGAGTCAAGAGAATAAGAGCATATTAGAGAATCATAAAGATAAATAATCAGAGAAAGATCAGACTATGTTAGTATAGTTAAAAGAAGTAACGGATGATCCAAAATATGTCATTTTATCAGAGATGTTAAAGGAAAAATAACACATAAGTACAAGTATAGGAGACTTCGACATAGATTGTGTCTTGGATGAGGATACACAAGTGAATATTATGACGGAAAAAACTTGGGAAATTTTGGGAAAGTCTATCGTGGTACCTTCATTGGGAAGGATAGGCTTGTTTAAAGGAAAGATGATAACCCCATGTGGAAGAGTTACTAATGTACCTATTATCATCCATGGAACATTGACTCAAGAAGAATTTGAAGTTATTAGGTTTATTGAGAACATCGCCCCTTTTCCACTTTTGTTAGGAACGAATTGGATTGAGAAGGATCAAATCAGAAGGAAAGCAGAGGAAGAAGCTACAGAAAATAAAAAAACATGAACTTAGGGATCTCATAACTAGAAGAATAGATTGACTGATAGAAGAACGAGAAGTTGAGTCGAAGCAACAAAAGACCATAGAATTAACTATAAAGGTTGAAAGAACACGAGAAGGTTTTAAGGACATGTCCATGCAAGAAGAAAGTATATCCACCTAGGAATTAGTAAGGGAAGGGATATTAACTTCGAACCCTTCAAAGACACATCAACAACGTGAAGCTACCACACTAGGAGAAGATACGAATAAGAATAGAAAGAGGAATCAATAGACTTAGATCACAGGAAATAAGGCAAGGAAGCTCAGTAAGAAGAAATCCAATTTGGAAAAGCTACAAGAAGTGATAGAGAAGACTTCACAAAAGGCAGACTTGCAGGATCTGAACCTCATCGGAACAACAGAACTACGCATAATGGGACGTCACCATGACGAAGCTATATGATCATTGGAGGCGTCCCAACCATTAGAACGACACTCTGAATGGCTAAGAAACACATTTATGGGTGACTAGACCGTGTTTGGGACGCTGAGACCACGCCATAACAAATGGATTTGTATTGATTGAGTCATTCCTATCCATTGGAGGAATCCATTACGATCCTCACTTATTTAACCTGTCGAACGCTGCGTCGGGACCACTTTTTTCTACTCGTGATTATTTGAGACAGGAAACAAAGTGATTGTGTGTGTCAAACTGTGCTATCATACCTCTCCATCTGTTGGGGGATGAACCAGCCCAACTTTGCAGATTGGTAGATGCAACAGAGGCTTGGCTTCAATGATTCCAAGAAGAAAAGGACCAAGCTACAGAATCCCTGAAGAAATACAAAGAATAAATCTTGGAGCAACTACGAGTTGTGCGGTAATATGTGACCACTTATGAAAATGAGAAGGATGAGTTCTGGGCGATTCTCAAGGAAGACAAGGTGAAGATACAGAAGAAAAAGGACCAGTTGCTCGTAGAGCAGACTGTAGTCAAGGAAGTTGTGAGAAAATAAATTCTCTCTGAGCCAGGCTCGACATAGGAGGAACATGAGGTAGTTGAGGTCCAAGTGATGAAGCTCGCTAAGGCCATCCAATAGATTCAAGAAAGGGTAATGCATTTGGATCTTCAATAAGTACCTATCAGTCCATAGGAAGTGTGTAATCAGAGGGAGGAAGCCGCTAAGAGCACAATGGAAAGAATTAGAATCATTGCGTTAGAATGCAAGCAACTAAGCAACAAAAGTGTGCAGACCTACGAACCCCTCACGGAAGACCCAGAGCTTAGGAAGTTGGAAGCACAACTACAGGAGGCATAACAACAAGCACTAATAGTTGAAGCGCAGATGAAGTCACTTACTGCAGTCGAGAGAATGAAGAGATAAAAAGAACAACGTGTGGTCCAACAATAGATTGCTGCCATCCAGGGTAAAATCATGGAAGTTACACAGAGGCTACAACTAGTGCAGGAGGAAGCCTCTGAGATGTTTGAAGAGATTGAAGGATAAGGTTCGAAGCTAGACCAAGTAATCATGATAGTGAAACAACACCTGGAACGACCTGTTACAGAGAAATTGATCTAGGAGTGCACCAAGCAAGAGGCTCAGGAAAAGCAGTAGGTCAAGGCAGCTAGATATAAGATCGAGGCCTTCGAAGTAGTGTTTCTCAGATCTGAGTGACTCAGGATGCGTCACAAGTGAGTGTTGGGGGCATGTTATCCCTCGACCAGGTTTTGAAGAGACATTTCTCGGGTTTGACCTATTTTTGGACTTAGACTATCTGGTCGAATATGGAGCACCCAGGTGGAGCTAAGATCGCGATATCTTACTTATTTTGTGGACCCAACAAGGGGTTTGTTATCCCCGCTTTTTAGGGATAACTAGGAGATCATGCCTCGAGGCCCACAGGTCCTAGACATGGAGTAACAAGAGCAGGATTGACCTGAGCATGGCCCTGGAGGACCCATCCTTTTCTTCTTCCATCATATTTTTCTTGTCAGTAGCGACAACATCCATCACCATCCGCTTGGTCCTGTATCATAGAAGGTTCTTGCTCCATGAGGTAATTGGTTCAGGTATCATGGTATGTGTCACTTTTAATCATTGAAACATTTAAATATATGCATATGATTCCTTTTATCTCTAACAACTACTTGTATCTTACATTAGCCCACTTGACCATGCTTGGGGAAATTGATAGGGTTCCCTAGCAAGTCTATGCCCATAGGTCTTGGTTTTCCACTGGGGGGGTTTTTGAAAAGCCATCGTCCACTCCCATCATAACACCACTGTATCATCTTATTTCCCACTCATTTATCCCATTCCCCTTGTCTGGGCATTGGGTTGACCTATTTGTAGGATTGCACCTTATCTAGTGGGAAGAAGGGACTAAAGGCCCAGAAGGTAAAAGCAGCTGGTAAAAGATAAAAGCCTAAAAACGATGCTTCACCCAGGGATCCCCGAGAAGGCAATAAAATGCCTCTTAGCAAGAAATATAAGGGACCCAGAAAATAACAAACAAGACCTAGTCAGAGGATAGGGGGTCTCATCATGAGCCAGCTTATTAGGTTCATGGGTATCTAACAGTATGACATTTCCACCATCTGGTTACCATGCTAGGGCAGTGACCTTTGGTTGCATGGACAAGGGAAAGGGGGTCTCATCACGAGCCAACCTTCTCATCTCTATGAAAGTACTTGTGGGTAACACTCTCAGCTCTAGTCACCATACCAAGGTAGTGTCCTCTGGTTATCCCTTGAATAAAAAGAAAAGGCAAATAAAAGAATAAAGCAATAAAAATAATAAAGGAAAAAACGAGCTTGGAAAAAGTGCATCCATGACAGGTACAACTCGCCTTCTACAAAGGCACCCACAGATAACATTATTCATTCTTGACCCCCACTACACCCACATGTCTGGACATCCCCTAAGCACATCACCTCACTTACATGGCTTGGATGAAATCTTCCTGGAAACTTTCATTTTCTTATGGATACTAGCCCAATAGGATGTCTTGTCTTTTTCTCCAATCTTGTATTGTAGGTTTTTGTAATGTCTTTGAGCTATTGATCGATGTATCAGGGTTTTTATGCATATGTTTAATAATATCGATGATGAAATGTGATTGACATTGCTATGACCCCTGTGATTGATGAGCCCATGGAGGACGTAGCTTTTGATGTGAAGGACCATGCCCGATGAACAGGTACCATTTTTACCGGTACACATGGGGAGATGATCAATTCGGACCTCCATGGGGATAAAGAGCCCACTAGATGGATGATGAGACCCTACCAAGGGGCAGAGACAGGACAATGGTTGATCATGGTTTTACACCGGAGAAGAAGAGGACATTCCACCAGAGGCACTTTGGCAGAGCCCGGCCTAGGGGGATTGACCCACTTCCAGTGAAACGTTTGCCCTAGACGGCCCAGGACGTCAACTATGGGCTCATGAAATCATCTTGAGCATGTGACAGTTTAACAGGGAAGTTGTCACGTGTGGCATGATGGAGAGGCCCAAAGAGGGCTAACGTTTTTCTCTTTATTGCTACATTTTCCCTAAAAGGGGCTAACGTCTCCCTTAGAAGGGGTGACGTCTCACTTTTTTCTCAATTAGGGTTTTAAAATGAACATTTAATGGAAAACAATATTATTTTTGTATTTTGGCCTTGTCAGCCATTTTATGACCTAAAAAGTAAAATTAGGTCATCGATACACTATATATTGAGGGTTTTGACTCTCATTTTATCATCATTCATCACTCACTCATTAGTGAGGTATGATTTTAGCGCCCTATTGGGTTTTTTTGGTAATTTAAGAGAGGCACACTTGTTGAAGGAAGACTTTTTTTGGCATTTATGGTGTTTCTCTTGAAGGAAGGTGTTACAACTAGGGTTTGCATGGTTATTTCTTCATGAATTGTAAGTGGTTTTTTGCAAAACTTCTTATTGAATGGTTGTAGTCTAAATTTGTTGCACATTAGTTATAAATTTGCTGAATCAAAACCCTAGGTCACAAGAACATTTAATTGGTCCTTGTCTCATGTCACCTGAAAGAGAAATTTTCAGCCATTGAAGAAGGAAGAAAGAGCCTAGCCATAGCTACACTCTCATTTCTTCTTCTCCTCGAGCCAGTCGTACTATCCAGAAGCCAAAGAGAGTGAGACATCCTTGGCCTAGTTCTTTTACACCAGGGTCATACCATTCTAGGGTTTGTTGAAAAGGCCTTGCTGTAGCAACACCTTGCCTCTTCAAACCCTCATGCTTTTGTTGTCTTTTCTTTATCTTCAGCTAGTTGTTTTTCCATGTTGATCTAAAGAAGGAGGAGAGAGCACGAGGCCTTGCTTTAGAAACACCAGAGTGAGCCTCTCTACCCTAGGTTTTTGTCTTTGAAGCCATGTTATTGTAGCACTTTAGAACCTTTCCCTCTAGTCTTTAGTCACCCTCCTTCAACTCTCGCGTCCTTCTTATTGACTCCATTAAACCCTAAGTCACAGATCTAATACCTCTAGCGTTGAAGTAGAATTGGATCCAAACACTCTCAAACTTCTTTTAAAATTGAAACCCTAACTACACTAACCCTAGAATGTTGACGTCACCCTTGGATATTTCATCTTGATGCAACAACGTTTCATTTTATAAGCAATTGAATTGTGTTTAAATCATTTATTGAATGAGGGATTGATTGGATATATTCATTGCTATATCATTTTGATATTTATTGGCAGAGTGATATTATTTCATTGTTGTTTTGACAAACATTGACTTCATCAATATTTATTGTTATAATTGCTTATATGTTGAATTTAGCAGATGATCTTTGATATATGAAGTACTAACCAAGATTTGCATGTATAATTTTTTTGTTGCTTTGTCCCAGAGAGGTGCCTTTCTTCTTCTTTGGTTACTTATTATTATTGGTTGTTTAGTCAGATATTCTGCTCGATGGTGACTTKTGAGGGGAGATTTACACTTTTGCCTTATCATCCTTCACCTTCTCAAAGCTCTAGGTCACCAGGGATGTYTCCCTTGGGCCTTACCACCTAGAATAGAAAGAACCATCCCATTGAGGTGACATTGGGTGGGATTGGTTCCTGTTAYGCCAGTTTATCCCTTTATCTTCTGACCTATTACCATAAATACAAATTGTGCRACAACATTTTGGCGCCATTGCTAGGGAACACTGAGTCAATTCTCCTCAAACAAMAAATCTTTTCAGTAAGCCTTGCCTCTAGAGTTTTATCTAACAAGTTTACCTGGTGACTCCACTTAGGGTGTTTTCCCTTATCTTTTGATAGTTTCAAGAAAATTATCTGATGACTCCACTGATGATGAAGCCAAMAATGACTTCACAATGGGATCCGAGGAATTACAAGCCTTTAGACATGAKAAAAATCCTAAGATACCCATGACAAATGCCCCCAATAGAAGGAAAATGGCTCCCTAGATTCACTGGTAGCGATGGGGAAAGAGATGACTTTCATATGAATGATGTTTATTCTTATTTTGGACTCCATCTTATCGATGATGATRCTGAAGATGTAGTGATGARAATTTTTCCCACCACTCTTCAYAGGAATGATAAAAAATGGTATGATGATCTTCCYGATGCTTGCATCACCTCCATGAACCAGCTAGAAGAAGTATTTCTCAAATAATGGGGCATAAAATTGGAAGAGATCTAAGCATTGCTAAAAAGACTCCAGTACGCAAAACAAGCTAAAAATGAGACTGTTTGGAACTTCCAAAATAGATTTGAGGGTTTCTTGTACCAACTTCCTAGCGACCATTACCCTGAGGACAAGGACCTTGTGTATCTCTTTACCAATGCACTCTTGGTGCATTTGGGGTTTCTCCTGAGTAAAAAGAATCCAAAGACACTCCATGAAGCTGGTGAAATGGCCTTACAAATTGAGGAAAACATTTTCTTGTCCAGAATAAAAAACGTTTTTTCCCTAGGAAGCAAAATAAATGATTATGAAGATACCTCAGGTACTCTCAATTTTGAGAAGTTGGTTTCCCTTGAAACTTCTACTACTGATTTTCAAGAAGAAGGGAAACAAGTTATTGACCAACAAAAAACTAAGAGGAAATCTCTTGGTGAGGTTTTCCAAGAGCAAGGGATCATTGAAAATTCCGCAGAGGAGCTGAAACCTGAACAAGAATATAAAAAATCAACATGTGCTCCTCCTCCTGATGAAGCAGTCGACAAGATTTTTTCACCTTCACAACAACAAGACGATGAGGTTAGTTTCTTCCCTTTTTAGGATTTCGATGATTCTTTGTTCCTTGATTCAAAGAGTAAAGGAGAAATGGAATCCACGAACGAAGTAAAAATTTCTTGCTGTACTCTTAAAGACAAAGGGGCAATCCATGAGGATGAAATAATAATGCATGCTGGAAACACCAAAGTCCTTGAAACTCCTGCACAAGAAGAAATAGCAAGTTATCCTCCTCCACAAAATTTTGATAATTTTCTACCTTGTGATTTAGAAGAGGAGATGGATGAGCATATGAATGTTTTCAATCCTCCATGCTATGATACTGATACTAACATAGTTGATATTGATGAGTTCATACATGTTGGAATATGTAAATGGGATGTAATCAGTTTTGGTATGGACCCCATTTATGATATTGAGAATCATTCCCAACTGTTGCCTTTATAGTTATCACGACATATTATCTTTGATTTTGACCAGTGGCAACAGGGAGATGATATATTTATTGATGCTCCCCAAACGCCCAAGGTTGACCTAGTACCATGTTTTCCTGATGATTTACAGTCTTACCTTGAGTGTTTTGAAGAGTATTCCTCCGAGCACTTGGATTCATTCTATGTAGAATATTATCAACCACCATTGTGCTCGATTTTTTATGGGAGTAAGAACATTGTTTTCCTCAAGAAGGATTCTTGTGACCTTTTTCTCCAGCCACCTGTTATTACTTTACCCTACTATTTCATTAAAGCTGTAATTGGGAATTGTAGATTCTGCTTTGAGTTTCCTTTGAATCAAACCCGAGATTCCAAGGGTTGGTTGAAAACTACAGATTTCAGTCTATCATCTTAGATTATCAATCTTCCCTTGAGGATTTGCTAGTCATCTGATACATCTTTGTCAATCCCTTCCCAGACCTCAGAGTATGAGAACGTCCTAGGTAGCCAGTTTGCCAACCTTTTGAGTCAGTGTTCTGAACCTTGGACATTTCATGACCCCTTCCTAAAGTGGGTTGAGTACTTTCCTCCAAGATTGACTTGGCATAATTTTATCCCTCCCACCCACCTCCATGAGTTAGAATTTGTGATTCTCGATGATATGATACATGTTCTAACCCATGTTATTTTTGTGCTTGACTTATCACTATTTTGGTTTATGATGAAGCACAAAGGAAGTTACCATGGGACTTTTCTAGATTGGCTTCATTGGTTGTTTGACTACACCAACATCCAGCTAACAGGTAAGTACAGGTAAGTACTTCACTTTATATTCTCATTTATGGTTTCTTTATTTATATATATATGTATGTATGCTGGGGTGGATTACCATCCCAATTTTGTTACTGATACTTCTATCGAGATTGAGAAGGTCTGTAGGTTATGCCAGAGATGTTGAGGTCCTCATGCACTCTATGATGAGCACATGTCCCCGAGTTGGAGCCAGATGTTATCCCCACTTTTTAGGGATAAATAGGAGATCATGTCTCAAGGCCCACAGGTCCTAGACATGGAGTACTGAGAGAAGGATTGACTTGAGCATGGCCCTGGAGGGCCTATCATTTTCTTCTTCCATCAGCTTTGTCTTGTCTGCAGCAACAACATTCATCACCATCGGCTTGGTCCTGTACCAGAGAAGGTTCTTGCTCCATGAGGTAATTGGTCCAGGTATCATGGTATGTGTCACTTTTGATCATTGAAACCTTTAAATATATGCATCTTATTCCTTTTATCTCTAACAATTGCTTGGATATTACATTAGCCAACTTGACCATGCTTGGGCAAATTGACAGGGTGCCCTAGAAAGATTGTTGCCATAGGTCTTGGTTTTCCACTGGGGGGATTTATGAAAATCCATCATCCGCTCCCATCATAACACCACTGTTTCATCTTATCTCCCACTCATTTATCCCATTCCCCTTGTCCGGGAATTAGGTTGACCTATTTGTAGAATTGCACCTTATATAGTGGGAAGAAGGGGCTAAAGGCCCATAAGGTAAAAGCAGCTGGTAAAAGATAAAAGCCTAAAAATGATACCTCAAGATGCTTCGCCCAGGGATACCCGAGAAGGAAATAAAAGGCCTCTCAACAAGAAGCAAAAGGGACCCAGAAAATGACAAACAAGAACTAGTCAAAGGATAGGGGGTCTCATCACAAGCCAACCTATTAGGTTCATGGGTATCTAATAGTATGACATTGCCACCATCTGGTTACCACGCCAGGGAAATGAACTTTGGTTGCATGGCCAAGGGAAAGTGGGTCTCATCATGAGCCAACCTTCTCATCTCTGTGAAATTACTTGTGGGTAACACTGTCATCTCTGGTCACCATGCCAAGGCAGTGTCCTCTGGTTAGCCCTTGAATAAAAAGAAAAAGAAAATAAAATAATAAAGAAAGAAAAAGAATAAAGGAAAAAACGGGCTTGGAAAAAGTGCATCCATGACATGTACAACTTGCCTTCTACAAAGGCACCCACAGATAACATTATGCATACTTGACCCTCACTACACCAACATGTCTGGACATCCCCTAGCTGCATCACCTCACTTACATGGCTTGGATGAAATCTTCCTAGAAAATTTCCTTTTCTTGTGGATACTAGCCCAATAGGACGTCTTGTGTTTTTCTCCAATATTGTATTTTAGGTTTTTGTAATGTCTTTGAGCTATTGACTGATGTATCAGGGTTTTTATGTATATGTTTAATAATATTGATGATGAAATGTGATTGACATTGCTATGACCCCTGTGACTGATGAGCCCATGGAGAGCGTAGCTTTTGATGTGTAGAACCATGCCCAATAGACAGGTAGCATTTGGATCGGTACACATGGGGAGATGATCAGTTCAGACCTCCATGGGGCTAAAGATCCCACCAGATGGATGTTGAGACCCTACTAGGGGGCAGAGACAGGACGGTGGTTGATCAGGGTTTTGCACCGGTGATCTGGATTATTTTCGGCACGAAATGAGATCGGAGATATAATAAAGAAATGCACAGAGATATCGCAGATATTCAATAATATAATAGAAATGTATTAGAGATGCAACCATAAACACAGATATACGGTAATAAACGATTTCTATTAATGAAATAAATGTACAGAGACTGTAAAAATACAAAGTGAAAGACTCGCTAGAATGGTGGCAGCTTATCTTTGAGAAGAGATGTGATGGCTACTCACATTCGCAAGAAGATGATTACAATGAGGCTCT
>ML814017.1:55096-67266 GCA_009831015.1 Picea engelmannii | reverse complement strand
AGTGTCCTTTTGTTCTCCTTTTGAACAGATTGTGAAGAAGCTGAATTTTGCAGTATGAGATACTACCTTGTGGCACTTTTTAGGTGGAACAGTAGTCAGAACTACCTCTGGTATTCTATAGAGATGACCCCCCAAAGTAACAATGACACTACAGGGTCGAGACTCATAAACAACATGGTGTCTCCACATATATGGTTGGCCCAAGAGAACATCACAGACATCCAGTGGGTCAACATCACATAATACCTCATCCTTGAAGGGTTGGATGTCATATGACAATTGGAACTGTTGGTTGACATGGAGATATCGTCCTTGCCGAAGCCACCCGATGTTGTATGGCTGCGGGTGTGGTGTTGTCGGCAATCCCAATTGTTTGACGACCTCTACTGAGATGAGGTTCTTCTGGCTTCCGCTATCAACAATAAAATGCAGTGGGGTCCCCTTCACCCACATCTGTGAATGAAAAAGGTGCTCCCCCTCTTTAGGATCTATTGGTTCTTCTGGTTGAATTGTTGTGGTCACGACAATAGCAGTGGGGTCTGCATAAATGATCTGTCATTTACCATTATTTTCAGAATGAGATTCTGAATCAGGGTTCAGATCTTTGTCTTTGATCTCGGCCACCAATGACTGTTTTGAGCGACATTCATCGGTGTTGTGCTAGGGGATTTTATGGAATTCACACCATTTTCTGGTGTCCTTCTTTGTCTTCCCGTGACCCTTCTTTTCTTATGTCTTGGACTCGTTTTCGGGAGACTGCTTGTTAGGGACGTCTTTGTCATACTTTGGTTGTTGCGTATTTGTAGACCCAAATTCCCGTTTGTTCTGGTGCTTAAATTTCTGCTCAATTTTAATAGCATATCGATAAGCAACATCGAGTGATGAGATGTCCAGAAAATCCATTTCAGTTTGGATGTATTTGTGTAGAGCCCCACGGTATTTCAGAACCAAATTTCGCTCAGAGTCTTTGATACCCAGCTTGGTGCGCAAGGTATGGAAGGTATTGGTGAACTCAGGAACTGCTTGGCCCCTCTTTTGCCGCAGTGTGGTCCATCTCATGTACTGGTCCTCATAGTTGCCAACAGGGTAATACTGTTCTTTTACCGCATCCACAAAACAATCCCAAGTGGGATTGACCCCATATATTCAAGACTCCTCTGTGGAACTTTTCTCCCAGTAAGTTTCCCACCAATGTTTGACATGAGGGAGAGATTTAAAGAGTGCAAAGGTGATATTTTCTTTGTTGGAAAAATTGTGAACAGAGAAATAACCTTCCAGTAGAGTTAACCATTTTTCTAGGGCTTCTGCATCTATCTGTCCTTCAAATACAGAAATATCAAAATTAACTTGTACCTTGAAAGGTGAGGTGGATCCAAAGTGGCCGCTTGATGAAGATGTACCTGATGCTATCGGCAGGCGTTGAAGGATGTGGGCAAAATTCTCCATCATTTCGTCCCTCTGTCGCGTGAGAGCTTTCTCAAGCAACAAATTGATAGGGTTGTCTGCTCCGTTGTTTTTATTTTCTTCCGCCATTGAGGGTTTCTTGGGTGTGAGAGAGTGATTGTCTTCAAGAGAGACAAGATTGAGACCCAACTTGCTATACTTGGACCTCGTTGGGGACATGCACTGAAAAAAAATGATCAAGAGCAGCCTGCTCTGATACCATTGATCCAGATTATTTTCGGCACGAAATGAGATCAGAGATACAATAAAGAAATGCACAGAGATATTGCAGTTATTCAATAATATAACAAAAATGTATCGGAAATGAAACCATAAACACAGATATACAGTAATACACAATTTCTATTAATGAAAGAAATGTACAGAGACTGTAAAAATACATAGTGAAAGACTCGCTAGAATGGTGGCAACTTATCTCTGAGAAGAGATGTGACGGCTACTCTCATTCGCAAGAAGATGATTACAATGAGGCTCTGAAGGAATTTTTACAATAAGAAGGAATGCCAAAAACCCTAGACATCCAAAAACCTAACCCTAGGAGATGAAGCACCAAAAGTCATGTGGGCCCCGTTTGGGTAAGTGAGTACATCAACTTCTCGGGGTCGTAACTTTTGCATACGATCTTTGTTTTAGGCGTGTGATAGCTCATTGGAAAGGTATCGTCAAGGAGATTCATTTTGGGGGATCAATAATGCCTTTGGATATAATTGAGAACCTATATCTCAAAAAACCTTCATTTGGGCCCTCAAAATGGCCCCAGAAGTTAAAACCAGCTAAAAATAGTAAATTGCCAAAATTTCCAGAAAGCCATTTTGAGCCATTTGGAAAAGGTGGGTGGCCACCTATATCCACCTGGATCAACCAGAGAATAAGATTATGTTCCATAAGATGCACTTTGGTAGATCTTGACCTAGGGGGATTGACCCACTTCCAATGAAACGTTTTCCCTGGATGGCCCAGGACGTCACCTATGGGCTCATGACATCATCTTGAGCATGTGGCAGTTTGACAGGGTAGTTGGCATGTGTGGCATAATGGAGAGGCCCAAAGAGGGCTAACGTTTTGCTCTTTATTGCTGCATTTGCCCAAAAATGAGCTAATGTCTCCCTTAGAAGGGGTGACATCTCACCTTTTTCTCAATTAGGGTTTTAAAATGAACATTTAATGCAAACCAATATTATTTTGGTATTTTGGCCTTGTCGGCCTTTTTGTGACCTAAAAAGTAAAATTAGGTCATTGATACACTATATATTGAGGGTTTTGACTCTCATTTTATCATCATTCATCAGTCACTCATTAGTGAGGTCTAATTTTAGCACCCTATTGGGGGTTTTCGCTGATTTAAGAGAGGCACACTTGTTGAAGGAAGACTTTTTTTTGGCATTTATGGTGTTTCTCTTGAAGGAAGGTGTTACAACTAGGGTTTGCATGGTTATTTCTTCATGAATTGTAAGTGTTTTTTATGCAATTCTTGAATGGTTGTATTCTAAATTTCTTGCACATTACTTATAAATTTGCTGAATCAAAACCCTAGGTGAAAAGCACATTTAATTGGTCCTTGTCTCATGTCCCCTGATAGAGAAATTTTCAGCCATTGAAGAAGGAAGAGAGAGCCCAGCCATAGCTACACTCTCATTTCTTATTCTCCCTGAGCTAGTCGTATAATCCAGAAACCAAAGAGAGTTAGACGTCATTGGCCTAGTTCTTCTACACCAGGGCTGTACCATTCTAGGGTTTACTGAAAAGGCCTTGTTGTAGCAACACCTTGCCTCTTCAAACCCTCATGCTTTCGTTGTCTTTTCTTTATCTTTAGCTAGCCATTTTTCCATTTTGATCTAAAGAAGGAGGAGAGAGAACGAGGCCTTGCTTTAACAACACCAGAGTGAGCCTCTCTCCCCTAGGGTTTCGTGTATGAAGCCCTACTATTGTAGCACTTCAGAACCTTTCCCTCTAGTCTTTAGTCACCCTCCTTCGACTCTTGCGTCCTTCTTATTGACTCCATTAAACCTTAAGGCATTGATCTAAGACCTCCAGTGTTGAAGTAGAATTGGATCCAAATACTCTCAAACTTCTTTTAAAACTGAAACCCTAACTACACTAACCCTAACCTACTAACCCTAGAATGTTGACGTCACCCTTTGTTATTTCATCTTAATGCAACAACATTTCATTTTATAAGCAATTGAATGGTCCTTAAAGCATTTATTGAATGAGGGATTGATTGGATATATTCATTGCTACATCATTTTGGTAATTATTGGTGAAGTGATATTATTTCATTGTTGTATTGACAAACATTGACTTCATCAATATTTATTGTTATAATTGCTTATATGTTGAATTTAGCAGATGATATTTGATATATGAAGTACTAACCAAGATTTGCATGTATAATTTTCTTCTTTCTTTGTCCCGGATAGGAGCCTTTCTTCTTCTATGGTTACTTCTTATTATTGGTTGTTTAGCCAGATCTTCTGCTCAGTGGTGAATTGTGAGGGGAGATTTACACTTTTTCTTTATAATCCTTCACCTCCTCAAAGCTCTAGGTCACCAGGGACGTCTCCCTTGGGCCTTACCACCCATAATAGAAAGAACCATCCCATTGAGGTGACATTGGGTGGGATTGGTTCCTGTTACGCTAGTTTATCCCTTTATCTTCTGATCTATTACCATAAATACAAACTGTGCAATAACAGGGTTCATTAGGGTTTTTATATTAGGGTTTTGGGATGTCAGCCCATGGGTTTACACATGATTACTCCTTTTTGTAAGGGATGTAAAAGTATATATAGAAAGGAATGTAATGTAGAAGTAACTATGCATTCTTGGTGCTTAGTGAAAGCAAAGTAGTATCTAGCTAAGTGCAAGAGGCAAGTAGTTCTGAGTTTCTTTATGCAACATACCATGTACGTAAGGCTCTATGCTTAGTAGAGGAGTTGGCTCTATGCCTTGACCTAATTTTTGGAAGGTGGATCTGGTGCACAGTGCACATATCACCTGTCTGGTGCGAATCTTGACTCTGTGGCTTAGTGCACAGGAGAAGATAAATGTAAGATATTGAAGCAGAATAATAGAAGAAGAAAAAGTTGGTGGGCGTAGACCCACACGAGGGTGAACCACGTATATCATGTGTTGATGGTTTTCTTTGTGATGTAATTTTTATGCTGTGAATTTGGTTAGTGAATTGAATGTTATGAATGATAGATAGATCTATGAATGCTTAGTTCTTTGTTTATGTTGAATGTGTTAGATATAACTTCGGATGCTAAGTGAGATGTATATTTTGTTATTATTACTGCGCCAATATGTACTTAGGGTTTGATATGCGATGTGAATAAAGCTAATGAATTAATGTGTGTTTTCCTTAAGTACTCTACGAAGTGTTATAATCACATATATGCATCCCATCTTTGTTACAGACACTTGAGTCATGCAACCCCCCTACCTCTACCTCGGGTGAGATTGCATGTGCTTCATAGGTGTTGCCAAAAAGGCTGGTAGTTAGGGTTTTGTTGGTGCATTGTTGAATCGTTGAACCCTGGGTCTGCCCCTGTGCAAACAGTTGTAAGCAATACACAACGGATCTACATCTCAAAATCATTTGAAGATATAAAAGTATAATATAATATGCATCTTCAAGAATCATTGGCGCATGTGGCTAGATATGAGGATGTCATAGCTCAAGAAACAACTTCAAGATATTCAAAACTCAGGTAGGAGTACAATAGGAGTGTAATACTCACTACCCTGAGGTATTCGACATGTCGTTGGGGAAAGATTGGAGGATATCGATCATCAGGCATAAAAATTCATTGATTTTGAAGCCGAACTTGACTGGACTCTCTGGATGGTTGACTCATGAAATTCAATAGATAAAATGCATAATAGCCAATATAGGTTGGATAAAACTTCCTTTGGAAAAAAAGTAGGAAAAAATGTTGAGACTCGGGAAACTGAAAATTGACATAAGTTTGTGATACATGAGGCACCACAAACTCTCCATATGTTTGTAAGAGTAACAAAATGGGGGAGGACATAACTCTATGTAACGAGAACATCTTCCTAAGGTCATACTAGATCCCAATGCTTGGAAAACAAACAAAAGGATGTGCTTTGTCCAAGGGAGAATATATTGCTTCCCAAAAAAGAATGTATATCCCATCCCCTCTTTTTGGAATATTTGATTTTTTTGTCTTTTCCAAATTGTTAATGAGTTTGAAAAAGAATAAAAGAATGTTATGTTACAAAGGAGGAAGGAGTGTCATGGGTAAGTAAACAAGTTCCAAGAGCGTGGAGCATACTTATGCTCAGTGCAAGGAGACATGTGTGGGATAAGGACACTCAGGAAAATTCCTCCATGGGTCAAGGTGTTAGATCGCAAGGGAAAAAAGTGTTGTAAGTCTTTCATTTAAGGAATGCTTTGAAGGTTCAATTAATAGAAACATGAAGCCGACATTAGGCCAATGACACAAGGATGAGACATGTGATGTGATGAAGTATGACACAATAAGACTCCTTCCCTATGAATTTTTACGAGCCTAGAGAAGGTAATATCAGTGGTTTTTCACATTTAGAGAGTCTAAAAAACACTAAAAGAAGACTCCAAAGTGTTCTTTTTTCATAACTAGTCCAGCTGGTTCGAAAAATAGTCAAACTTGTATCGAAAGCATGTCTCTTCAAAACCATTTTAACAAGTGTGACAGAGACAAGATCATTCGGTTATATTTTGAATTTTAAGGAGTCTAAAAAGAGCTTAACGATGGACTCACAACCTTTTCTAATTTTAGTCTCCTTAGCTTGAAAAAGTATAAAATATAACTTAGGAGAACTCTCTTGGCAAGACATGTCTCCCGAGGTGTACCATTTTCCTAGATAATCTACTGGTCAGAAAAATGGTTAAACTTATGCCAAATAGATGTTCTTTCTGGACCAATTAACGAGTGTGAAAGGGAAAAGGTCACTCGACGATATTTTCATATTTAGGGAGTCTAAAAAGATCTTAAATATGGACTCTGAGGGGGTTCCTTTTTGGTAGATAATCTCCAAGGCCCGAAAAAGAGATAAACCAAAACCAGGGAGAATGGCCCTTTTTTGAAAATTTAGTACCTCAGGCATGAAAAAGGGTTAAAATTACGCCTGGGAATACTCTCCTAGTGAACCAATACTCCTAGGGAATAACTTTATTCATAGATTAACTATCCGTACCAAAAAATGGGTAAACTACCGTCGAACATATGTTCCTTCAAATTTTAGTTTGATGAGCATGAAGGGCAACAAGATCGCTCATAAAAAAATTCAATTTTAGAGAGTCTGAAAAGGGATTGAATAAGAATCCAGAGGGGGCTTATTCTCTTAAGTAATCCAAATGATATCGAAAAGAATAAATGAGTTCTCGTTATATGTCACTTTCAAAGTTTAAGTGAGCTTGAAAGTAGAGAAACCATGCTCTAGCGGAGTCCCATGGGTATAGGCAAGAAAAATGATGAATAAGAAGGATGAGGCTTCAACACAAAGTCACGATGGGACTAAAAAGGACTCCCATGCCTATGAAGTACTTCAACATGGGCACCAAATGGTAAACAAGGTTCTAACTAGGATCCCCATGGAAGGAAGGCTCTACCACATAAAGTACGACACACTTATCAGTAAGGAAGGTTAGCGTCACAATTTAGTGGGGTCGATCCTAAGGCCAAATGAACTAGAAAATGAATAATGAAAAAATGCAAGTAGGGAAAAACCTAACCTATATGCCTATTTCGAGGTCAATACCTATCAGAACGGATCGATAAAACAAACAAATTTCAAAGAAAAATGTCTCTAAGATCCTGCATATAAGGCCAATAACACTCAACCAGAAGTTAATAAGTCTAGTATAGATAGAAACTTCATAAAATAAGAGGTGCTACTGAATACAAAACTTGAAAACAACAAACATGGACTATACAATATGGTACAAGGCACCTCACAAACTTACAACTCATGTATGGTACTGATTTAGGTAGAGCCCACTGCTAGGCTCTGACCAAGAGTCTCTTTGATATTCAACCTAAAAAGTATCCAAAAAAGGGAATAAAACACAAACCATGGTGTAAGTCTTCCCATGGTATAGAAACCGTAGTCATGGATTCAAGTATAGCCTCATCCGAAGGCAATTCAAAATCCAATAAATCACATGAACAAGGAGGGTTGACAGTCCCAAAGGGAGAAGTAAACTGACCATATTCCATACGACGATGGAAATTCTGGCTAGGACTGACAAAGTCTATTAGCGATGAATCACAAGAATGAGGGCTTGAGGATCTACAAACAATGAGATCAGACTCAAAAGGATACTCAATACCACTCAGAACAAGAGGGGGAAGCAAGGGATCCCATGCTCCCATTGGATAACAAAAATAATCAATTTCCGAGACCATGTCTCGAGAAGGAAAATGTAATTGAACAAGTTCCTGCTCAAGAGAAATTGAACATTGAGGATAAGACGCCACATAATCAACCTATGTCAGGTAGAGCCTACACGAACACTAAGAACATATAAAGGGACAACCTAAACTAATACTGAATTAGGATGGTTATTATCATATGTCAGCTGGTCGATAGTGACAATTCTTCCATTGTGAGGGAAATGAATCACCCAA
Source organism: Picea engelmannii (assembly GCA_009831015.1). Taxonomy (NCBI): domain Eukaryota; kingdom Viridiplantae; phylum Streptophyta; class Pinopsida; order Pinales; family Pinaceae; genus Picea; species Picea engelmannii. The sequence goes on along the minus strand of ML814017.1, from coordinate 59,164 downwards.
AAGAGCATAGACACCACAACATTCATAGCATATACATAATCATGTCTAAGAAGCATATTGAAATCTAACGGGCCTTACACCACTATAACATCGACAAGGACATTATTCCCACCTAACAAGATAGGAAATTGAGGAAGAATCCCCAAATATTCACTAGGATTTCTATCAAAATCCAACAACTCATGTGAAACAGACACAAGCTTGAGAGAAGACAAAGCTTGTTAAGCCGAGGAGGATAAAATACTTGCATAGGCTCCTTCATCTACAATACATCGATAAATGTTTTTTGAATTAAATTCAACCCTTATTTGAAAGGGTGTAGAAGAAGGAAACCATCCTTCCAAGGTCATTCCAATCGATGAAAACCATCCTAGGGCTTGGAGAGGGTGTGCTTTAAGTGAGTGAAATTCCCCCTTGTTATGAAAGTATTGAACTAGAAATTCTAAAAACATAGTCGGTAGACACATCACTCCCCATCAGAAGAGTGGGATGAGTCAAAGATTGCATCAACATGACCACTTTGGTAGACTTGACATTCTCCAATAGAAGAGTGGGATCAACTGAATATTGCATCGGAGTGACCACTTTGGTAGACTGGACACTCTCCAAGAGAAGAGTGGGATCAACCGAAGATTGCATCGGTACAATCACTTCCTCAACCATTGGTTGAATAACATATGAGACAACATGGTATAAAGGTGCATCACCCCCATAAAGAGGAGTGGGATCAACCGAATATTGCATCGACATGACCACTTTCTCAACCACTAGTTGAATAGGATGCGAGACAACATCAGAATACTCAAAATAAGAAAATATTGCATATAGGGACCACAATATTTGTGCCTCTGGAAGGCCAGGGAATAAATGAGTAAGGTGATCCCCCTTGAAAATATTACAAGGGAACTTCGGCTTACGTCCTATCCATATAGGTTTTTCAACATAATCAATTCCCCCAACATGAATAGCAGTGGCTAGTTGCATGTCTCCAACATGACTTGTAGATTTTGGTGCTTGGTCGATAACATGACTCACAGAGGCTATAGACGTATCTCCAATATGACTAGAAGTGACTGGAATCCCCCCCCCCAACATGACTTACAAAGTTTGGCTGCCTTCCCCCAACATGACTCACATAGGTTGTTGACAACTCTCCAACATGACTAGCAGAGATTATTGACATATCACTCGTATGACTTGCATTGATGAGACTTATGCCCCCAGCATGACTTGCAGTGGGTGATTGCACATCTCCAAAATGACTTGAAAAGGTTGGTGATTGGTCGATAATATGACTCACAGGGGCTACAGACCTATCGCTAGTATGACTAGCAGTGATTGGACTTTTTACCCCATCATGACTTGCCTAGGGTGTGTTCTTTCCATTAGCATGACTTGTAGAGGCTGGGTGCTGGTCTTCAACATGAATTCCATAGGTTGACGACCTATCTCCAACGTGACTCACAGAGGTTGGTGATTTCTTCTTTTTATTCTTCCTCTTTCTATTTCATTTAGACCTTTGATTACTAGTTGCTACACTTTTACTAGATAAGGCAGAAGGAGGAGGAGAAAAATTTGTTGACGAAGGAACATCAACATCATGGCCATGAAATAAGGTGCTTAACTAAGAATCATCAAGAACATTAGGGACATTTTGAATGGTACCCAACGAAACTGGAAATCCCACATTCAACCCAGGAATGTACAATGTGTCCATCAAAGGGACACCAACATTTCCAAACAAAGGAAAAGCACAAGAATCCCCTTGTGAAGGGGTTCCTTGGTTGGTATGGTCATTAATTTTTTCCATGAATATCTTATGCATATGTTCTTCCCTTGCAGAATCATTCAAGTCCATAAAGGCCTCACACACTGACTCTAGTGAACCAGTGGTATAAAAAGCAATGCCTATAAAGAGTCGGCTCCACGTTTCTAGGAAGAACACCAAAAATTCCTCACAACCGATGGAGTGGGTGGTCTACCACCTTAGGTCATAGACCCAAATAAATGAATCACTAACTCACTATGGAAAGCTAGGGATCATAGAGCACACCACTAAGAAAAAATTTCTAAAAAGATACAAACCAAAAAAGCCACCCTTATGAATGCTTCCTACCCAGGGATATGGAGTCTTACTTGTCCAAATCATTCACAAAGGAAAACAATTGGCTAGGAGAAATAGTTACCCAGACCTCTGACCGACGATCCCTTCGGTTGTCTCCCAAAGAGTGCAAAGTCTACCTCAAGTATTGTGATACACCCCTCGCAATCACCTATGTGTCAACCTATATAATGAAAACTAGGCCACCAACTTGTAATCAACAACTAGGGGGTGTACAGTCGACAACCAAGTGAGTGTATGGGTAGGGTAACTAAGCCCAAAGATCCTCCTGAGGCCTAAAATGCAACATGGCCAGAATTATTCTTAGATTACCTTGGACGGTTCCAAGTGTCTCAGAGGCCTGACACAAGTCGGGCCAGTAATGCTACATGATTCACCCCCAATACACACTCTCCCAAATAATTTGTCAGGATCAAGAGTGGATATCTCTGTCACCAACCTCCACACAACCTCGTGTTTGACTCTTGTGTGAGAGGAGCTTCCCAGATTGAGTAATTACAAAGCGGATTTTTCACACCCTAGCACATATACCTAAGTTAAGTTTTGCTTGGCCTTGGAGAGTTTACCTCTCCACACTTAATCCAAGGCCCTAGCCTAAGCTATTCATGAACCCTAGAAAAAGTGTTAATAATATATTTTAGATTAGCACGTTCATTTTAGGGTCTTTTCTTACTCAAGGAACAGAAGTGCAACTTACGCTGTTTGAGACTCTTGTGAAAAAGAAACTAACTAGAACACTACCAAAGAATACTTTACACTAATTCTACAAATGAAAAAGAGCTTCCATCAAAAAGTATGAACAATCCTTCAATCAAAAAGATGCAATCTTTTCTCCTTTCCATACCAAATGCACAATGCAACTTTCAAGTGAAACAAAAGAGTAAATGAAAGTATTTTCTTTCTTATTTTTATTTTGAAATGCTTTCAAGATGAGAAGAAAACACAACCCTATGCTAATTTATTTTTATTTTTCAAATAAAAATGCAAAGAAAGAAAGAGACCTAAAAAACTAAGTTTTTTTGTATATTTTCTTCCAATCAAAGAAAAACTAACAAAAGATGCTAAAAGAAATTGCACAATACACCATTCAAGCTAAAAATAAGCCAAAAATGATTGGAAACATAGAGAGACAATATAATTTTTTTTTGTTATTTCATAAACAATTTGAGCCTGCAAACTGTCTAAATCCCAAACAACAAAAACTTTTGGAACTCAGGAAGACCTGGGAACCACAAGTTTCGAGTAGGAAAAGGAAAATCCTTTGATTTTTTTTTTCAAAACCTTAGAGACACGTGTTGTGTATAGCCATTCTGCATATGTAAGCGGGCTTTGTATAATGCATAACACTTATGCAAATCTATTGTACAGAGAATAGGGTGTGTACACCTCTGCAAATTTTCAAAAAAATAAAAAATTTGGATAGACAACTTGGTTAAGGGAAGCTGGTAGTCACCCGAAAGGTGACCAGAGACCCAAATTGACATAGAACACTCAGAAAAAATCAGAAAGAAACTAAAAATCAAATCAAACCAAGATCTCCCACTAATACCCTAGAGAGACTCCCCAATGGAGTCACCAATTCTGCTAGTGGGGAAAATCCCCCTATATTGGGTCAAGGTACATGCAGAGCACTGACTTCCCTTAAAATATAGTTCTACTCCTAAGATACCAAAAAATATCTAAATTGAATGAGAAGAGAGAGGAAAGAAGGTCAATAGGTGCACCTTTGGTCCTTGTGGCTAGTGTAGACCTCCTTCGCCTTTGTAGCTTCCTAGATTGTTGGTCTCATCCCAAAGATGACCTGAAAAAAGCTTAAGAAAACAATGCTACAAGATATACGATCTCTACTTATCACTGTCAATGTTCAGATATAGAAATCAATGCATAAATCAAATCAAAGCATAAAGACACAATGTTTTGGGACAAGAATGGACTCTTTTATTAAG
>ML814016.1:247783-273861 GCA_009831015.1 Picea engelmannii | reverse complement strand
CTGATTGATAGTTGTGAGATGTCTTTTGGTGCTGGTATATCATTGGTGGATGATTCATGATTATGTGTTCATGGTTAGCCTAGCCTAACACTCATACATCTCACATGTGGAAAACCTAAATAAGGATCAAGAGTGACATGGTGTTATTCTAGTTCATCATGGTGTTTTCTCACTAAGAAAGGTGTAACAGAATCCAGATGGTCTCCTTTTATTATGACTTTGGCTTATGGTGGGGTTTACTAGGAGATACAACTTTTATTTTTCATGGTAGAAAACCTTTATGATGTATACCCCTTTTTGGCACATATGTGGAGGTAAGTTTATTATTATTTTGATGGGGCCGCCTTCTTTTTGCACTTATCGAAGTCAAACAGCCACATGGAGGAGGTTGTTACATTCTTGACTATTTTTGGAGGTTGATCTTAACTATAACTCATTATTTTATTATTGTTGAAATTGTCTCATGGATTTAGTTAGATGAGAACACTATTATATTGTTTTCCTTGTGGAGGATGATTATTTTATTGTTTCTCCTAGGAGAATAAAGTGGATCCCAACAAATCACTTCTAATTTTAGTAAGAGTTTGTTGAAGAGGATAGAAATGTAATATTTTATTGTATTCCTTGGAGAACTAATGGATCTAGAAAAACAATTACTTTTTTATTGTAAGAGTAACCTATATAAGGGTTTGCTTTCTCCCTCATTTGTATGGTTGGATTCGGGGATTTCTCCCCTAGGGCTTTGTTGAATATGTTAGAGGCAATGGAAACCTAGACACTTCTACTAATGTGGCATATGTGCTTGCATTCACTTGTTGAAGACTATTGCTGGAAATTACTTGTATCAAATGTATGTGGAAGGGCTGAAATATAGGTAAAAAAATTTCCTAATCACGAAGATTGTTCCTTTATTTAGAAGAGTTGATGAGTGGTTCATTCCCCTTTAAGCCTTTGTGTCTTGTTGTTGGAATTTGTTTATGTGTACATTTCTTCTTAATTAGAGCTAGCTACACATTTACATATCCTTCAATAAACACACTCTCTCCCACATGTTTGGAATTATTCCTTAATTCAGGTGTTCACAATTAATTTACTGCGCTTAGTGGATGGCAAGCATGATTTGTTTATAGGTCCTTAATCCGGCTACATTCACTCTTAATCTCTTAGTCATTGCCACTAGTAATTCATTATTGACATCACTTGCCTAATGGAAATGGACTCGACACTAGTCTTGATCCTCCCATCATTTCTTTTGTAAACCTATACTACAACACGTGTTTTGTTAAAGCTACTCTTCATTTCACCTTGAGCCATCATGGCCTAAGCTTTGGCAATCCTACCTTAGGGAAGGCCCCCTTTGAGTTGGAGAAGAACCAACCTAAATTGTGAAGAGGGTTGGTGAGGTGACATTGACCTCCCTCTTAGTTGCCCATAGCAATGTTTTAAAACTCGGACCAAGTTGACCCGGATTCTGTCAACTCAGCCAAGTTGATCCCTAAGTGTATTGGCTTGGCCAGTAGCTTGGTTCGAAGGGCCGGTTTGGTACCAAACCAGCGGAGTCATGCCACTTGGACTTCATCAACTCGACCAAGTTGATCCCTGAGCATATTGACTCGACCAGTAGCTCAGTTCGAAGGGCCAGTGAGTCCAGGCATGACTCAATCGGTTTGGTACCCAACCGGCCCTGCTTGGCCAAGTCCATACCTACTCGGCCACGTCGAACCTAGACCCCATCGTGGCAAACTGTGCATGGAAAAGTCAAATGAAAAAAAAAAATTAAATTCCTAGCAACCTAAACCCTACCAAAAAACTGTAAAGGAAGCATACTTTGAGAAAGCAATAATCATTAAAAGAGAATTAAACAATTGTATCATACTGAAGAAATAACAATACACAAACTGTCAAACACCTGTAAAGAGATGATTTCAAGCAAAATATATTGCGCACTAACTCAATAACAAGCAAGCACAAAAACAATTCAGATAACCTGATCATGTACAAATTAGTTGTGAACCCGAATAGGCAATTGAATTACAATGTCTTCTAGCAATGTTTATGTTGACCTAATCTCGTTGCTGATTGCTGAAGCAGCAAACTAACAATCTAGAAAACTTATGAGTGAGTGATATAGACTTCTGAAAACATGAGAGACCATGTCAATCAAAAGTCAAGGGTACAATTAACAGCAAAAGTTTTTGTAGTGATGTTTAACGATTAATCTATAGTACTTAAGGTCCGAAATCATCTAATGTTCATCTATTGTCGCCATATTATGTTAAGTAATCTTCATTTCTTAATCATTCTCTATTTCTCATGGTGGATGATTTAAATAACGCATGATCTATTCATTGTCAGTTTAGCTATATACAAAAATATACCACAGATACCAGTTTAATTTTATACCATAATGCCCTTCGGTAGTAAGAAACTACAAGAAAATGCCCAAACTATCATTTCACTCAAAAAAAACCCAGGCAAAGCTCAACTCAATAAAAACTCAGTGAGTACTCAAAGGTCAGAGTTTGACCCACGCTTATTCGCAAGACAAACTTGTTGGCTGAGAGTGCGACTTGCCAGCAAGTCAGTTTGGCTTGTTTTCTGTGTTAAGACAAGTTTGATTAACGAGATATGAAACATTGTGATGATCCGGGCTCAAACCCTACTAGCTTGTGCTAGTATGAGACAAGCATAAAAGGCCATGAGCAAATCCTGGGTAGATTTTGAAATTGGAAATACCCCTCAAACATGACTGTTTAGCCAAAAGCATTTGATTTTAACAGTGTACATTTCCCATGTTAAAGGAGTGTTACTCATATTTTCCTACCAAAACTTATCAAAGTAGAAGTGGATAGAAGATCCTAAAGCTCTGGAATATGAATTTATTTCCACTTTGCAGTTAGATTCTAGATAATAATAACTGATCCTTCCTATATTTATAGATACCAAGCAAGTACAAGACAAGCAAATTCTCTGTCATTTCTACTTGGTATTTAATGATAGCACTGACTTCTCAAGAGTCAAAACCATATAACAAATTTCAAAGACTTAAACCACATGATGAAATGATCAATATGAAGGTATAATAATGCAATACCTTACATTTATTTTTGCAATATGTAACAATGCAACATCTTCTACGCCAAGAACCGAAAGCACCAAGAAAATTAAGGGGGCTACATTAACCAAGAAGCCAATTCTAGGCATTTGTATATTCAACTACCACTAAATCCTTAATAAGGAAACATTTCAAGTAAAGGCAAGTAGCCAATTCTTCTTTTGTTGCTTTGTGATGGTCACCCTCTGATTTCAATTCTAAAAAGTCCTTATCCACTAACCTAGGAAGTTCATTATCACCAAGTGAAGTACAAGATTGCACAAAACAAAATCTGCAAATGCTCTTTCTGGAGGAAGATCCTGTTATACAAATCACAGATACTTGTCAACTACTAGTAAGATAACATAACACCTACATAAAATCTAAAGATTATGTACACATTCAAATGTAAAGCCAGAACAGGAGCATCTAAATAACATTTGTCATGTTCCTTTATTACAGACAGGGTTGATAGAATTTTACAAGGCATACCTTGAATTCCTTGTTTTCTTTGTTGACTTGCATCCGCAAACAAACTATATACAGATGAGGAAAAGCATGAACAAACAATGATCTATTTAAAACATTTCCATATCAAATAAGTATGAAAGGTGAAGGCTTGAAATAAAACAAGATAATCAACCTCCAAATCAGTTTGTTGCTATCAATAGTAAAATTGAAAAGGCCATGCACCTGCAAGCACAGCTGTCCCCGTGCAAGATAGAACTCCTGAAAGAAAAGCATTGAAAGGAAATGATCCAACTATTGCCATGTACACAACCTGCAATATATATGCTGCAGTAATTAATATTCATATAAATCGTTATAACCTGAAAGAAGACTTACAGAGTAGACCACTGGAACATGATGTAATATTTAATAGTCTAGGTTACCAAACAAACTACTGAATACATCCCAAGCACTCATCGAAGTATGAAAACGGTTAAAAGCAAATTTTTCGTATTCTGCTGTAAATAGAATATAGGAAACATGGAAGGACAGAAAATTTCTGCCCTATAATATTGTTCCTATCCGTGCCTAAAATTGTACCAGAAAGGACAAAGAAAGCAGACACATATGGCCATTTGTGCAGTTCCAGAATGTCAAAATCCAATGTAAATGAAACCATGGAGAATGAATCAGTCCACACGTGATTTATTACCAATAGCTAGAAAATGCACTCAAGAAGGTGCAATCTCATATTTTATGAAAGACTGCCAATAGAGCATGGACAAACCATCTTAATTGTTTCTCCAGAGAATTCACAAGGAAAATTCAGGTAATGTGGATGCAAAAACCACTTTGTATATTCTTGCCAATATGATTTGAAGAAAACAACCGCATAGTATGTTACCAGAAGCAAGAAACATGTCTATTGTTAAGGTTTCTGCTATCATGGCAAACTAGTATGTAAGCCAGAAATACTGACCGCAGTAGTAACAAAGATGGGTTTTGTCAACAGAGGGAGACCGTACTAAGGTAGCCTCTGATAATGTATGACAAGGTGGAGGACTACTTGAATGACCCGCTTATGGGGGTCCAAATCTTCCCAGATTGGCCGAGTTCTTGGATGTCGTGTAAGGAGGATGGTTCTGTCAAAGGGATTAGATCCAGCATGGACAGAGGCATGCAATCAGAGGTGAGATGGGGAGGTTGTGAACATCAGCAGGCAGGCCATGATACAGGGGCTTATGTACAAAGCGATGGAGCGAGTAAAAGCGTTGTTAATGATAGTCATGATGGGCCTGTCTTCCTCCAAAAGGATCGACTGGCTGTTAAATTAAAAATAATAAAGTACCAAGGACAAGTGTTTCTCATCACCTAGGCACCTAGGGGTGAGAAAGTGTCCAATGTGATCCCTAGTAATTAATTTCATGTGATTTGAAATTAAAAGTGACTTTATGAAACTTAAGTGAAGTAGGTGACTTTAAAAGTCATTTGATCTCAACCATCCATCTAGTCTAATCTCCACCATTGGATTAGATGACCCTGCACCTTTCCTCATGAGGTCGAATTAGGGAAAGAGGTGCCCCCATTCTTGGCATTCTTCACGAGTTTTGAGAGTGCAAGAGAAGAGAAAGTCGAGCTGAGAAAGAGGACATTTCCAGACTAGAGCACGCATTCCAAGGCTGTTTCTGGCAAGCAAATCGAGGAGGGAAAGTACAGAGGCCATACTGTACAGATTCTGGGTAGACAGTACAGCTGATATTTGGCACAGAAATCGAGAAAGAGGACTACGATTTTCAGAGTGAGACTGGCATGAAAATCAAGGCAGATTACAGTCATAAATTTCTGGATATTTCTCTCAGCAAACATGCACAAAATTCGAGGCAGACCGTACAGCATTTATTGCTGTGACAGATGTACTGTGTACAGATTTCTGAGCACAAAAATCAAGGAGCTGGTGGCACGGTTTTATATGCTGTGTTTTGGACACAAAATCGAGATAAGTTGTATTAATTGCTGAAGAAGACTGCTGTAAGAAATTCTTTCTCAGAGCTCTGAAAATAATAATAAAAAACCTCACTGGTTTTCCCCTTGTGGGTTTTTCCAGGGTCTAAGTTTGACCAAAAATCTCTGTGTGAAATTTCTGGGTTTGTTTTATTTCTGAGTTATATTTCTGTAGCAAACTTCATGTGTTTCTGTTCATGAGCATTTTAATTTTCGGCTTACTAATTTGCAACCTAAAAAATGCAATGTGGGTTGGGCATTAAACTATGTGTCTCTGTGAGACTTGAAACCAGGTTGGGGTCTGAAATTTCTACATGGTATTAGAGCTTGAAGTGTGAAAAGAGTAGAAATATATCAGCGAGAGTGCTGGGATTTTACTGAGAAGAGGAGGTATTTCACCAGGCAGAAAATTGTGGGCTTGTGTTTCAGTTGAGAGGGTCAATGGCCACCGGTTTGAGGGTTGAGGACAGGTTGGATGGAGCTGTTAATTTCAGCTCATGGAAGGAGAGGATTGTGTTGCTTCTGCAGGAGTGTGAGTTGTGGGATATTGTGGAGAACTCACAAATGAATCCCGTGACGGTGCCTACGGATGCTACTCTTTTGGCAGCCTATACCAAAAAGAATATAAAGGCCAAAAGAATTATCCTTGATGCCATAAAAGACCATGTGATTCCACATGTGACCAGGAAGTCCAATGCCTATGAGATGTGGGAATCCTTAACCAAACTATACCAGAGTTCCATAAAAATCGGAAAATGGTATTGAGGGAGAAACTGAAGAGCATTAAAATGACCAAGACTGAAAGTGTTGCCACCTATCTTACCAAGCTTACTTAGATGAGGGATGAACTTGGTGTTGTTGGGGATGTTGTTGCTGCCAGTGAACTAGTGAGGGTTGCTTTGAAAGGGGTAACCAAACAATGGTTGTCTTTGTTGAGGGCATTGTGGCAAGGGAAAATCTTCCCAAGTGGGACCGTCTTTGGGATGACTTCATACAGGAGGAAACTTGAAGAGGCTATGTGAATGAGAGTTCATCTACAGGTAATGAAGAGGAGAATGTGGCACTTGCAGCTAAAGACAAGAACAAGTCCAAGAAGGGTTCCAAGGGAGGGAACAAGCAGAAAGGTGAAGGGAAGAAAGACATGAGCAAAGTCAAGTGTTTTGCTTGTCACAAGTTTGGGCACTATGTTGGACAGTGTCCTAACAAGAAGAAGAAGCAGGTTGTAGCATCAGCAGATGTGGAGGAGTTTACTCACAGGTTCAAGAAGGAATATTCATTGTTGGTGTGTCTTTCCTCTAGAGCATCATCTACCAGTATTTGGTATATTGATAGCGGTGCCTCCCGCCATATGGTAGGTGTTTGTGAGTACTTCACTGATCTCACAGAGATTGAAGATCTTGAGGTGGTGCTTGGAGACGATTCAGTGGTCAAGGTAGTTGGTAGTGGGACAGTATCATTTCAGAGGGAGTCTTTACCTCCCATGTTGTGGAGGGATGTCCTACATGTTCCGGGATTGAAGAAGAACTTTGTGTCAGTTTCCACTATTGAGGATAGGGGATATGAGGTATTGTTCCGTAATGGGCATGTGCTCTTGTATCCTAAGGGATCCAATGTCACTTTGACCAAAGTGATTGGGATCCGGCATGAGAAGTTGTACAAGCTCATGTTTCACCCAGCCAGAGCATTGATGCATAGTACCAACAGCAGTGACCTTTGTGAATTGTGGCATAAGAGGAAGGCCCATTTGCCCCATGGAGCTCTAAGGATATTGAGAGAGATTGTGACTGGAGCAATGTTACCAGAACCAGATCGGAACCGGTAAAACCGGCCGATCCGACCGGGTCACTGAAAAAACCAGGTCAAACCGATGATTCAAACCGTTCATGACTGGAACCGGTTTTTTTCTCAAACCAGTCGGTTTTGTACTACCATCGTACGGACAGAAAAGTGAGCAGATTTGCAAATTTTAAAAAAATAAATAAAAAAGGGGCATGCAATGTGAATGGAAGGTTCTAGAAATGTCTAGAGCCCCTAATAAACCTATAAAACAACCCCGACCCCTCTATTTCACTCACACTATTCATTTGGGTTCTCTTGAGTTTGTGAGCTAAGGGTTTTTGTTGATTTTAGAGAGTTGATTGCAAGGTTGATTTGGAGAGGTTGCTAGGCTGATTTGAAGAGATGATCGTTGGGCTACTCTTGTTGAGGATGTAGATGATGACTCTGAGTCCGAGTCTGAGTCTGAATCTGAGTCCTCTAAGTCTGAGCTTCAGTATGCAGATTCAGATTATTAGATTGTGTAGTCTCTAATCTAGACTCTAGAGTTATTTTTGGACTTTATAGGCCATTTAGAGCCTTTTTGATGATGTATTTTGATTCAAATATTCATATGACTATGGAGTGCACTTACTCTTAGTGCTATTTTGGTTTTATACATTGTTACTTGTTATATATATATATATATATGAGAAACTTTGCAAATTTGTGTATAATGGTTTGGATTCACATGGATGCACATGAATATGTAATTTTTTTGTCAAAATTTGAATATTTTATGTATTTTTTAGTGACCGGTTTTTTTCCGGGTTTTTCCGGTTTTTTTCTAGTTCCGGGTCAATTCCAGTTTTTTTGTTCAACTGGTCCGGTTATGGTAATTTTGGACTGGAGTGCCAGAGTTCAATATAGAGCACCAGGAGGTGTGCAGCTCTTGGGAAGTACATCGAGACTGCTTTTCCAAGTAGTGACAGCAAACAGCAAATATTTTTTATCTGATTCATACTGATGTATGTGGTCCTATGTCTTCTACCTCTTTGACTAGATTTTTGACTAGATTTTTGTATTATGTCACTTTCATTGATGACTTCTCTCGAAAGTCTTGGATTTTCTTCATGAAGACCAAAGGATAGGTCTTCCAACGGTTCCAAGAGTTCAAAGCTCTTGTGGAGAACCAAACAGAGAAGAAAATAAGATTGTTGAGATCTGATAATGGGGGTGAGTATACCTCCAATGAGTTTAGTGACTTTTGTGCTAGGGAGGGCATTAAGAGAGAGGTGACAGTTCCTTACAACCCACAGCAGAATGGGGTTGCTGAGAGGAAGAACAGTGCCATTGTTGGGGCTGCGAGAGCCATATTACATGATCAAGGGCTACCATTGTTTCTTTGGGCTGAGGCTTGCAACATTGCAGTTTATGTGCAGAATCGGAGTCCACACAGAGTCTTGGAGGACAAGCCTCCCGAGGAGGCTTTCTCTAGGAAGAAGCTGGAGGTGGGTCACTTTAGGATCTTTGGGTGCCTTACCTATTCACATATCCCTTCTGAGAAGAGGACAAAGCTAGAGCCCACGACAAAGAAGGGCATCTTTGTTGAGTATAGCGAGACCTCGAAGGCTTTCCACATATACATTCCCTCTTTGAGGAAGACAGTTGTGCAATGGGATGTGAGATTTGAGGAGGATAGAGGCTTCTAGAGGTCAGGAGATATGGAGCAGGGGGGAAGTCCACCCCTCAGTCACAGGTGAGTCCTTCACAAAGCATAGTGACACAGAGTTCAGGACCACCTACTTCAAAGACTACTAGTGCATTGGTGACAGGGTCATAGGTTACTGGTCCTCAGGTCACTGGTTCACAGGATATTGTTTCTCAGTCTACAGGTTCACAGACGAACTCAGGATCATCTTCAGGTACACAGTCTTTAGGTGGTGGGATTGAGTAGGAGTCGTCCCATCCACATGGTGTTACTTCAGAGAAGAGGAAGCCCAAGAGGTTTTAGGACACATTGATGGAAGCACAGGGTTCAGTGGGGAATCCCAGGTAGGTTGTGAGGGAGAGCAAACCTCCTGAGAGGTTTTGTAGCTATCTTGCGATGGTGAGCAGCATCAAAGAGTCTGAACCTTCCACTTTTGAGGAGGAAGCAGGTCAGCAGGTCTTGAAGCACGCCATGGTGGAAGAGTACAATTCCATCATGAAGAAAGATGTTTGGGAGGTGGTTTTGAGACTTGAGGGGAAGTTAGTGGTGACTTCTAGGTGGCTCTACAAGATCAAGTATGTTGTTGATGGCAGCATTGAGAAGTACAAAGCTCGATTTGTAGCTTGGGGGTTCTCACAAATAGAGGGAGTTGACTATGATGAGACCTTCACTCTGGTTGCCAGATATACCTCAATCAGGGAAGTGATCTCTATTGCAGCAGAGATGGGTTGGAAGATCCATCAGATGGATGTGATGACTGCATTTCAAAACGGTCTCATAAAGGAGGAGGTGTACATTAAGCAACCACAGAGCTTTGAGGTGCATGGGAGAGATTCTCATGTGTGCAGACTGAAGAAGGCGTTGTATGGGCTGAAGCAAGCTCCTAGAGCTTGGTATTCCAGGATAGATACATACTTGCAGCAGATGGGTTTCGAGAAGAGTGAGGTGGATCCCAACCTGTATTACATTGTGGTTGGAGAAGATCCTCTCATTCTTGTGCTAGATCCTAAGATCCAAGATCTAATCTTGGCCATTGAGATCTAGGGTTAGGGTTTTAGTCATTAGGGGATTATAAAAGGAGATCTAATGGGAGTGAGAGGCACACAATGAGTGCATAGGAGCAAGAGGGAGTCTTGCTCATGTACTTGTGTCTGAGTGGGCAGGGTTGAGGAAGTGTGTAGGGGGCAGCGAGGGAGATAGCATCCAGGTGGGCTAGGCTATCAGCTGCAGCATTGTAATCCTCTGATGGGCCATTATCCTAGGACGGGAGCCCAGGATTTTATTAATAAAATCAAACTCAAAACTGGTTTTCATGCAAGGGTTTTTCCACGGGTGTTTACCCGAATCTCGTGTGCAATGTGTGTCTGGTTTCTGTGTTTTATGCTTCCGTTGATTTTTGTTGATAACCTAGTTGTGCAGTTAATAATAAAGCGATTTTATTTGAGTTAATTGTCGAGTGCTAGGTTTGATAGGTAAAATCAACATGGTATCAGAGCGAGGTTCTAAGGAAACCTGGTTGAGCGAGAATTGTTGTAGCGAGAAAAAAATTTTATTATGGGATTTTATTTCTACTGCAGGGTAAGGTTAAATTTATAAAAAAAAAAGGAAATACATTGTACGGCAGCAACCGTACGACGTATGGATCTACTGAAGACTGTGGAGACTGCAGACATGGTCGAGATCTGCAGTGAAATTTGTGGCTATTGGATCGTGGCTCGAGCCAACAGCAAGTAGACGTGTGAGCAGTCGCTGAAAAGGTTGGGCCGAGCCGGCAATAGACAATCGCTAACTGTCAAGTATCGTCCGGGTGCAAGAAAAGGACCACTGAATAAAGTCGTCGAGCTGAGTGTGGATAGGGTCGATTACTTGAGACAGTAGAGGTAGATTGTGGGTCAGTTGCACAAGATGTAGCCGCAAAGGAGTGACGGTTGTTGTTGGAGTCGTCACATGGAGAGGTAAGGCCGTGTGTGGAGAAGCAATGACCACTGAAGCGGAGCAGCCACTGATGAAGGAAGGATGCAGGTTGCGTGGAGAATTGGCAGCGACAAGGAGCCGCCAAAGGAAAAGGCTGACTGCCAGTTGGGCTAGTAGCTATCGGGAAAATTGTGTGGCCGAGTGGCAAGGGATCTACGTGGAGCTGGAGAGAAGCTCCCGAGTGCGAAGGACGTGAAACAGTCGCCAGTTTTTTGCTATGGAGCAGTAGACGGACAGCAGATCGTGAGTTGAGCGTGACAGCTGGGATAGGCAGATGTCAAGGTAAAGGAGGTTGCGGGCTGAAAAGGTGAAGGGGGTCGGATAACAGCACGGCCAGCAGAGCCCAGGAAGCTCGGGCAGGGCAAGCAGAGCCATTGAGCAAGTCCGGGCAAACTGCCCATAATTTTTCAGGCAACCCCAGAATTGTCCGGGCAGCAAGCAGGTGCTCTGGGCAGAGGGGTCAGGCAATTTGGGCAGCAGAATGGGATAGTCAGGCAACGCCAAGAAAGGGCTCCGGGCAGCCCAGAAAAGGACCCAGGCAACAGCAGGAGGCTACGAGTAGACTCGGGAAGGGGTCTGGGCAGCGGACAGCAGGACCCGGTAGCAGGTCTGAGAGGCCAAATTTGAGAAAGTTGTCGAGATGGCAATGTTGGATCATCTTGCCATATAACGGGAATGAGGTTGATGTTCCTTAGTGTTTCAGAGACGAGCTCAAAACTTGCATGTGGGCAGTGGGGTCGACACCATGCATGCAGTGAAGGGGGTTGGATGGGTCAGAATCCAGCTAAAGTCAGGTGGTTCTCTAGAGGTGGCAAGAGTGATATATGTCCCAAGTTTGAAGTTTCTCTTAGTATCAGCCTTGGAGGACATGGGGTATGGAGTTATGTTCGAGGATGGACATGTACTCATACGTTCAGAGGGAACAGATACCTAGGATACAGTAGTGAGGCTTGGCATCATGGAGGGTCTATTGTATAAGGTGCTCAGACAGCCTGTAGTGGGATCCAAGGGGATCTTGGATCATAGATCATATCAGAGTGCAGCAGAGGTAGCAGGAGGGTCTTCCCGTACAGAGGGAGCAACTACAACAGCAGCAGATTTGATGGGGTCAGAGATTGATCCAGGAGGAGGTTCTTCCAGAAGTACCTTCCTTGCTAAGAGGGAGTGTTTGCTTTTGGAGTAGCTCGAACAGGTACTTCTGCATTGGCGGTGCCTAGCATGTGGAGGTGTTCGAGCGACACTCTTTAAAGTGGCTTTTATGTAATGACTAAAGTGACTTTTATAAGATTGAGTGACTTAAGTGATTTAAGTCATCTCAACGAAAGATTAAGACGTGACCGTTAGATTGTGAGATCCAAGATCTAATCTTGGCCATTGAGATCTAGGGTTAGGGTTTTAGTCATTAGGGGATTATAAAAGCATATCTAAGGAGAGTGAGAGGCACACAATGAGTGCATAGGGGCAAGAGGGAGTCTTGCTCATGTACTTGTGTCTGAGTGGGCAGGGTTGAGGAAGTGTGCAGGTGGCAGCAAGGGAGATAGGAGCCAAGTGGGCTAGGCTATCAGCTGCAACATTGTAATCCTCTAATGAGCCATTATCCTAGGACGGGAGCCCAGGATTTTATTAATAAAATACTCAACACTGGTTTTCCCGCAAGGGTTTTTCTAGGGGTGTTTTACCCAAATCTCATGTGCAATGTGTGTTTGGTTTCTGTGTTGTATGCTTCCACTGATTTTTGTTGATAACCTAGCTGTGTAGTTAATAATAAAGCGATTTTATTTGAGTTAATTGTCGGGTGCTAGGTTGACAGGTAAAATCAACAAGTTGTTGGTTGGGATATTTGGTGTGCAGAGGAAGCCCACAGTGATCTACTGTGACAATCAGAGTTGCATCAAACTCTCTGAGAATCCAGTTTTTCATGACAGGTCTAAACACATCGAGATTAGATATCACTTCATCTGGGATTATGTTCAGAGAGGAGCAGTTGAGCTACAGTTTATTTCCACAGATGAGCAAGTGGCGGACATCCTCACTAAAGATTTGGGGAGAGGGAAGTTTGTACCTTTCAGAGATAAGCTTGGGATGGTGAGAAACACTTAAAAAATAATAAAGTACCAAGGACAAGTGTTTCTCATCACCTAGGCGTCTAGGGGTGAGAAAGTGTCCAATGTGGTCCCTAGTAATTAATTTCATGTGATTTGAAATTAAAAGTGACTTTATGAAACTTAAGTGAAGTGGGTAACTTTAAAAGTCATTTGATCTCAACCATCCATCTAGTCTAATCTCCACCACTGGTTTAGATGACCCTTCACCTTCCCTCATGAGGTCGAATTAGGGAAAGAGGCACCCCCATTCTTGGCATTCTTCATGAGTTTTGAGAGTGCAAGAGAAGAGAGAGTCGAGTTGAGAAAGAGGACATCTCCAGACTAGGGCACGCATTCCAAGGCTGTTTCTGGCACACAAATCAAGCGAAAGTACAGAGGCCGTACTGTACAGATTCTGGGCAGACCATACAGCTGATGTTTGGCACAGAAATCGAGAAAGAGGACTGTAAAATTTTCTGAGAGACTGACACGAAAATCGAGGCAGATCGCACAGAATTTATTGCTGTGACAGCCGTACTGTGTACAAATTTATGAGCACAGAAATCGAGGAGCTGGTGGCATAGTTTTCTATGCTGTGTTTCGGACACAAAAATCGAGATAAGTCTGTATTAATTGCTGAAGAAGACTGTGGTAAGAAATTCTTTCTCAGAGCTCTGAAAATAATAAAGAGCCCCTCTCTCACTGGTTTTCCCCTTGTGGGTTTTTCCAGGGTCTAAGTTTGACCAAAAATCTCTAAAATTTCTGGGTTTGTTTTATTTCCGAATTATATTGCTGTAGCAGACTTCATGAGCATTTTAATTTTCTGCTTACTAATTTGCGGCCTAAAAATTGCAATGTGGGTTGGGCATTAAACTATGTGTCTCTGTGAGACTTGAAACCGGGTTGGGGTCTGAAATTTCTCCACTGGCCTCAACAGATAGGAAGGTGATCCAGTCTGTTGGTAATTCAAAGTGTGAGCCCTTGGGGAAAAGAGATAGTTTGGCAGACCCCATGCTCAGTTGTTTGGTGGCTCTAGGTGGTGGAAATGGTTCTCTGGTTCGGGAGGATGTGTACTAGGTGAACAAGGTTGGAGTTTGTGAGGAGTTGCAAAAGACTCAAGAGGTGGGACTTCAGAGCAGTGTTGCAGGTAGAGTTCCAAAGAGGAATGCTCATCAAGAAGATGTGAGCAAACTAGGAAGATATGTGTGAAGCAGAAAAGCAACCAAGTGAATCTGGTCTTGGGTGATGATGTCAAGATGCACCAGGTGGTAGGTCTTTCAACTCATGCCCTAGTGGGGAGATTCCATGGTAGATCCATCTGTGAGAAATATCTAAAAAAGTGGCTTCAGGTGAAATGGAAGCCATATATTGGAAATGTCCCAGTCTTCTACCTGTTAACAAAAGGATGGATGGAGTCGGATGGAATTTATTTTGGACTGCGATGGATGCAGATAAGGTTCTGAATGGACACTAGGAGTGGTGATCTATGCCACTGTCAATCAAAAGATGAAGTCCCTTCTTTGATGCGAGGCTGGAACGAACAAACACTATTCCAGTGTGGGTTAAACTCCTGAGTCCTGGGTTTACCCCTTGACTTCTGGTCTTTCAAAGTATCCAAAGAGATTGGAAACTCAAAGGGTTCTTTCATCAACGCCGATATGAGTTTCTTGAAAACAAACTCACTGTCTGTAGCCCAAATTCTGGTCGGATTGGATTTGAGAGAGGGTTTAGCTTAAGAAATAGTTCTGCAGGTAATTCAAAGTGTGAGCCCTCGGGGAAAAGAGATAGTTTGGAAGACCACATGCTAATTTGTTTGGTGCCTCTAGGTTGTGGAAATGGTTTTCTGGTTCGGGAGGATGTGTGCTGGGTGAGCGAGGTTGGAATTTGTGAGGAGGAGTTGAAAAAGACTCAAGAGGTAGAACTTCAGAGCAGTGTTGTAGGTAGCGTTCCAAAGAGGAATGCTCATCAAGAGGATGTGGGCAAACTAGGAAGAGGCATGAGAAGCAGAAAAGCAACCAAGTGAATCTGGTCTTGGGCGATGATGTCAAGATGCACCAGGTGGTATGTCTTTCAACTCAGGCCCTAGTGGGGAGATTCCATGGTAGATCCATCTGTGAGAAATCTCTAAATGAGAAGCTTCAGGTTAAATGGGAGCCATATACTGGCCATGTCCCAGTCTTCTACCTGTTAACAAAAGGATGGATGGACTTTTTATTTCGGACTGCGACAGATGCAGATAAGATTCTGAATGGACACTAGGAGTGGTGATCTACGCCACTGTCAATCAAAAGATGAAGTCCCTTCTTTGATGCGAGGCTGGAATGAACAAACACACTTCCAGTGTGGGTTAAACTCCTGGGTTTACCCCTTGATTTCTAGTCTTTCAAAGCATCCAAAGAGATCGGAAACTCAAAGGGCTCCTTCATCGAAGCCAATATGAGTTTCTTGAAATCAAACTCACTGTCTGTAGCCCAAATTCTGATGGGATTGGATTTGAGAGAGGGTTTAGCTTAAGAAATACTAAATAATTCTCAAAAAGGGATACCTCTCTCATTGTCAGATTCTGGATTACATGGGGGTGCCATTTCGCTACGTGAGGTACCATAAATATGGACAAACAACTAGCTCTGTATTGTGAGCTTAAATTCTCCAAGAAGATACGAGTTAAAGAATTGGATGTGAAGGCTCAAAAATAGGGCGTCAGAATGGATTTCAAGAAAATAGGCAAAATTTTGGGGTGAAATTAATGGAGAAAGAGCTGGAAGTTGAAGCAGATCTGTCTTCAAAGGGTATTAATGCTACTTTGGATACTGGTGAGGGTGTTTGGCAATCCAATGCTAGGACTCCCTCGCCTCCTCCAGAAGATAGTCTTAATGCAACTGAGCCTGGAAATGTTGTGCAAAGTCCAAGCGAAAAGGAGAGCATCCCTCACCAGATTTTGGCCTCTACAGAAAAGGGTAAGTTCTTAAATGCCTCTTCTCCTATGTCTCAGGAAAATGTTGAATCTCAAGGGTTTAATTTAGGGAACTGGCCAGATCTAGACACTTATAAATCTGGTGGGTTTGGTGGGGATTGGGGCAAGATGAAAAAGCCTAGGTTGTTAAGGAAAGAGCATCCCTCACTAGATTTTGGCCTCTACAGAAAAGGCTAAGTTCTTATATGCCTCTTCTCCTATGTGTCAGGAAAATGTTGAATCTCGGGGGTTTAATTTAGGGGACTGGCCATATCTAGGCACTTATAAATCTGGTGGGTTTGGTGGGGATTGGAGCAAGATGAAAAAGCCTGGGTTGTTAAGGAAAGAGCATCCCTCACTAGATTTTGGCCTCTACAGAAAAGGCTAAGTTCTTAAATGCCTCTTCTCCTATGTCTCAGGAAAATGTTGAATCTCAGGGGTTTAATTTAGGGGACTGGCCAGATCTAGGCACTTATAAATCTGGTGGGTTTAGTGGGGATTGGGGCAAGATGAAAAAGCTTGGATTGTTAAGGAAGTCCACTGTAGTCTATCCTAGTGGGAAAGAGTTAGGAAGGGAGGTGATTTCAAACAGTTCACAAGGGAAAAAGGACAATAGGGACTTGTCGTATGATCAGATCTCATCTTTAGCTGAGGGAGATAGTCTTTTGGATGGGGGATTATAAAGGTATACAGAGATAGGAAGAGGAAGTCACATCTGGCTACTGCTCAAGCAAAGGCAAGAAAGGAAATCAAGACTGGGAAACAGAGATCACTTAAGGGGGTTCTTAGAACAGATCAAGCCCCAGAGGAGGGTGGGTCATGATATATATGTCTTTGTATATTCGAGGGTAGGGCAGCACCTCAAAAAAACAGGCTCTAAAAAGACTTGTGGATGTCCACAAGCTAGAAACTATTCTGCTCCAAGAGACTAAGGGTGAAGGTTCCAAATTTAATGGTGATTTGGGGAAGATGTTGGAGGATTGGGAGTTTATCTCAATTGATTCAGTGGGTCATTATGGGGGATTAGTTACTGGACGGGGGAGAAGGTTTTTAAAATGCTCTAATGCTTTGTCTTTTGACTCAAGGTTAGGTGTTGTTTTATATTCCCGGGACCTGGGAAAGGAGTTCATTGTATTGAATATCTATGGGCCATATGAGAATGACCTATTGGAATAGGATCTTTGCAATGAACTGACTGAGGCAAAGGAATGTTACACTAGGTGGGGATTTAAATTCCACACTGAGTAGAGCAGAGATTTGGGGTCCTGCTCTAAATTCATACTCTTTGTCTGACTATTTTCTGAAGTGGAAGATGTGGGTTTATTAAGTGTGGAACTTGTCAAACTATCCCCTACATGAAGAAATATGAGAGTTGGAGATGCTAGAATTGCTAAGAGAGTTGACAGGATTTTACTGGCTAAAATCTATTGTGAGTGATCAGATTCAGCTGAGACAGTGGGTAGGTGTGGGGGTGACTCTGGCCATTTACCAGCCCTTTTGGAAATGGCAAAAGCAGGGAGGAAACCCCCCAACCCTTTTAAATTCAATTCAGCTTGGCTGGTAGAGGAGGAGTTTATAAATTTAATAAAGGAGAAGCGGGCTCCTTATAATGGATTGTTAAGAGAATCAGCTTGTATTTAGTTTGAAGCAAATCTAAAAAAGATCAAACAGGTTGCTGCAGACCAGGCTTATCAACAGAAGGTGAAGGATGACCAGGAAATCGTTTCTCTAGATAATCAGCTAGAGGATCTATATAACAGGGAGTTAGCTGGCCTTCTTGATGAACAATTAAAGAACAGGTTAAGGTTTTGGAGCAGAGGAAAAGGAAGTTATTGGCTGATATGGAGAATACATGGATACTTAAGAGCAGGCCTATTTGGCTCTCAAAAGGGGATGAGAACACAAAGTTTTTTCATCAATATGCAAATTATAGGGAAAATGTGAATACTATTTGGAAGACTCCGAGGAACTATGGTTTTACAGCTACAAGCTTTGAGGAGATGGCTCAACTTGGGGTTTAACACTTTGAGGGAATCTATAAGGAAGAGAGCAGAGCTACTATAGCTGAGGTGGTGAAATGACAACTTATTTTCCCAGTTCTGTGGAAGAGGGAGATAATGTGAGGCTTCTAGAAGAAGTGTCAAAGGATAAGCTTCAAAAAGTAATGCACAGTTTTCAAAAGGACAAAAGTCAAGGCCCAGATGGGTGGAGTATTGAGTTTTTTCTGGGATTTTATGAAATCATTGAGGACAATCTGATGAGGTTCATTGAAGAATCACAATCATCATGGAAGAGAATAGATATTTTTAACACTACCTTCATTGCCCTCATCCCTAAGTCATATAATCCAGAGTCATATGAGGAATATAGGCCCGTCTCTTTATGCAATTGCATATGTAAGATTATAGCCAAGATAATTGCATTGAAAGTAAAAAAGTTGTTATCTGAATCTATCTCAAAAGAACAGTCTGGATTCTTGTTGGGGAGGCAAATTCATGAGACAACAGGTTTAGCTCAAGAAGGGCATCATACTATGAAAGCCGAGAAGTTAAAAGCCATGTTGGTATAAATAGACTTATCCAAGGCTTATGATTGGGCTAGCTAGTTGTATTTTTTGATTGATGCTGCTCCACTTGGGTTTCTCTGTTCACTTTGTAAATTGGGTTATGATTTGTGTATCTTCGGTATCTTTTGTTATTATTATCAATGGCTCAGTTTTGGGGTTTTTCAGACCAAGAAGGGGACTAAGGCAAGGGTGTCCTTTATCTCCTCTGTTATTCCTTATTGTAGCAGAGGGCTTGAGCAGGACACTAAAGGGTATTAAGTTAGGAAGATCCTTATATTTGATTCACCTTCTCTTTGTTGATGATATTATTTTATTCTGTGATGGGTCTGGAAGAAATGTTTTAAAGCTAAAAGAGATTTTAGATTTGTACTGTACTGCTACAAGGATGAAGGTAAATTTGAATAAATCATCAATTTCATTCTTTGAGGTAAATGAGGATGAGGTTAGGTATTTTATTCAGCTATTTCCTTTTCAATAGATAGAGTTTAACGATGGTTTGAAGTCCTTAGGGTTTTACCTAAAACCTAGGGTGAATGATTGGGGCTGGCTTATAGCAAAGGTGGAAAAGAGGTTGTATGTGTGGTGTAATAGGTGTTATCTAGAGGTGGGAGGCTTATCCTAGTCAAATCAATACTAGAAGCCATTCCAGTGTATTGAATGTCTTCAACATTTATTCCTGTGGAAGAATGGATAAGAAACCCTTGAAAAAAATCTCATAATGTGTCTATTATCCGGAAGGCTATAGTGCCGGGCTGCTAGCCTTCCTTCTGATAGGAAAGTGGATTTTTTGGAAGGCCACGAAAGGAGATAGAGTTCATATTGGTGCAGATACTTGGGTTAGTGGGCAAGGATTCAAGCTACTTGAAACCCTGATGAATGTTCTTCATGAAAATGGTATTTTTGTTCTTAAGTTGAGCAACCTCCCTTGAACTCACTACAGTTCGGAAGCAGGGATAGAAGGCGGTTGGCTTTCTTGGTCTAAGGGGTAGGGATGAGGAGGTTTGGGAGAATTATGTTGCTCAACTTAGGTCAAGCCATGTGAGGATCAACGATGTTGAAGATGAATTGATTTGATCCTAAATTCTTGCGAGAGGAATGTATACTCCAAAGGTGGGATATACAGCCTTGTGTGAAGATGATATGGTGGTAGAGGTTCAATGGTGTTGGGATGCCATATGGAAATTCAAATGCCTTTAAAATATCGCATTTTTATGTGGCTTGCCACTAAAAACAAATCCCTAACCTCAAACGTTTTGCAAAGACAGAATAGATATGGGCCTAGCAAATGCTCTCTTTGTAAAGAGAATAAGGAGACTATAAGCCATCTCCTAATGTCTTGTGCTTATTCTATAAAGGTTTGGAAGGAATTGGAAGATCTCACAAGGCTAAAGAATGTTTGGGTTGGGGTTTCTATTGACAAAGTCTAAAAACATGGTTGGGTTGGGGTTGAAGATGAATTGATTTGGTCCAAAAATCCTGCGAGAGGAATGTATACTCCAAAGGTGGGATATAAGGCTTTGTGTGAAGATGATAGGGTGGTAGAGGTTCAATGGTGCTAGTGTGACTGTTGCACGAAGAAATTGAATAGGGGTGACGTATTGTTCAATCCGATAGTCGTGACCCTCCAAAAATATTAACAAAAAAATAAAGTTTCTCAAAAGTAAATACATTTAATTTATTTTATTCCTTTCAAATGGAAGTCAAAACATTGACCGGGTCTACAATACTGAATGATCTGTGTGGGCACGTATGTAATGATCGCATGTCATAGAGCCACCGTCTTGGATTATTAAATTAACACATTAGTTTCACAAACCATAAACAAGGTTATAAAGAATCGAGGTTGTGGCATTACAAGACACATTGAAACTAAAGATCACTACTCTATTTATATTATACAATGCACTTACATTATAATGTCTAAGTCAAGATATTGAAGTATCAATAAAAAAAAGTTTAAAGTGTTTGTTAAATTGAAGTGTCATTTAAAAATATAAAGGTTAAAACCAATTGATAAGGGCAGAAGGGTTATATTACCTTTTTTTAGTAAAAGTGAAAAGTACTATTCGTGAAGTAAAAAAAAAAGTACAAGGATTAAACTGATATTTCAAAAAAGTTAAAGTGAAGAAAAAGAAAAGAGTTTTAAATTAAAGTGAAGTTCTTAAGAAAGTGATATTTCAAAGAACATAGATCAAGAAGTCAAAGGTTCGAAAACAATGTATTCAGAAGCTGGAACAAGAGAATCAAGATCTCGAGAAGAACCTATCAGAAAAAAATGAAGAAAATTCTCATTTGAAAAACCTCGATCACGAGCTACTAGAACAAATCAGAAAATTGAAAGAAAAGAAACTTGAAAATCCAGACATTAAGGCTCAAGAAGATGCCAATCCAATTGAAGAAAAAACATATAGAGATGTTGGAGTACAAACGATGGAAGATCCAAGTATGCTTACTTATCGAAATTAACAAGGCGACATCGGTACATGAAGAAAATCATATATCGAAGTTAAATGAAGAAAACTCTACAAGTATGATAAGGAAAAATCATGTTATAAATCTTTATCGACACCCAAATCATAAGAGCAGATATCTTAACCTGTCAGAATATCAATATCATTTAGAATGAAAACGACTAACTTATCGTCCAAAAACTATTGATACTAGCGCAATTAAGTCTCGTGATAACCATTCATATTGGAAGAGCAACGTTCTGCAAAAGATTGAATTAGGATGGTCTGACCATTTCACAATTCGACAGTTCTACTCAACTCTTCGTCACTCATATCGTCTCGTATCATCAATCTTGACAACACCAAAAACAGAGAATCACGCAAAGACTTGTGAACCAGAACGAAGAAGTAAGCCTCTCCATAAATATGCTTTGAGGACAAAGCATTTCTAAGGGGAAGGCAATGTAACAAACATAAATATATAAAATATAAATATAATTAAATATAAGCAACTAATAATTAATAATTAATTATGAAGAGACACAA
Organism: Picea engelmannii; assembly: GCA_009831015.1. Lineage (NCBI taxonomy): Eukaryota > Viridiplantae > Streptophyta > Pinopsida > Pinales > Pinaceae > Picea > Picea engelmannii. The sequence continues at coordinate 252,277 of ML814016.1, read as the reverse complement.
CATATGAAAGGTCGTGTCTCTTATGAAAGGGCACCCCTGCGTGGGTATATATACAAGCCCTCATCCTCATTGTTATATATCTCATTCATATCATATTCTTATACATTATTATTAAATATATTTACTATCCTTAAATGGATTATTGTGTATTGTCCTATTTATACTGGATATTTACATAGTTAACCAGCTTGGTTCACCACATGGGCCTAGTAGATGCTCTCTTTGTAAAGAGAATGAGGAGACTATAATCCATCTCATAATGTCTTGTGCTTATTCTATAAAGGTTTGGAAAGAATTGGAAGATCTCATAGGGCTAAAGAAGTTTGGGTGGGGGTTTCTAATGACAAAGTCTAAAAACATGGTGTTCAAATCCTTCATTAAAAAGCTTCAAAGCTCTTCCTTTGATTGTAGCTCGAGGTATGTTACACCTCAGATTCACCTTAGTGTACCCTACATTTTTTCACCAGATGTGGAGCATCATATGAGCAGATTATGTGCCTTATTGTACCATGATGAGCCAAAAGTGTGGTTGTATTTCACTCATGTAAGTTAGAATTGGTAGCTCGGAGGTATTTCTACATAGGTGGCGCCCAGCATGTGGAAGTGACCAAACACATTTCTCCCTAGTGACTTTATAATGTGTTTTTATAAAGTAACTTTATAAAGTGATTTTATAAAGTTGGGTCTTTTAATTTTTAAATGTAAAAGTGACTTTATGATGTTATGAGTCACTTTAGTGACTTAAGTGACCTCAACGGATGATTAAGTCGTGACCGTTGATCTCAAGGGAAAGTGAAGAGTCACTCAAGGGAGATCAAGGGTTAGAAGAGTTACATTTTGAAATTGCTTAAAGGCAGCTCATGAGGGAGAGAAAAGGCGCACATCTTGAGGAGAGCTTGGAGGGAATGTGAAGGGTCACATTGTCCAAGAGAGAAATTTCTTGCTTGGAGGGAAAGAGTCACAGCATAGGGAGTTGGCATGCATCCCTAGGTGAGGGATAGGCATGCATTCCAAGGTAGAAGACTGCATTTATTGTTGTCTGTACTGCAGCTATAGGAGGAGGCTGTACAGCAATGATTGTTGGCCGTACAGCAGGAGTAAAGGCACAGAAATCAAGGGTTGTCTTTTAACAACTGGTTGGCTTGATTTTCTAGGCTATTTTGCTGAGTGAAACCTGTTCTGCAAGGTACATTATAGTGCTGAAATTTTTTGGCACGATTTCCATGACGTTTTGGTGCTGTTTCTGATTTACAGGGCCGTACAGGGCATACAGCCAAGGCACATTTCCCAAGACTGAATTCTGGTTGAGTTTTCTGGAAGAGTATCTTGCTGGAAAGTGAGATAAGTACTATGTTTAAATGTTGTTGTAAAGGCTGCTGTAAACTCTGATATTTTCCCTAGAGCTGAATAAGAAATTTTATCCTTAAGCTGTCATTTTTCCTGTGTATTCTTCAAGGGGCATTGCCTAGAATTTATGGTGCCAAATGTGTTATTTTGTCTGCCGTTATGAGTTATTTCTTCTGCTGATTTAGTTTCAGATCTATAGCATCTAGTGTTTCTGCTCATTAAGTACAGTTCTGTATTGGGTTTTAATACTTTATTGTTGAAACTTAATAGGAGGTTGAAATCTGAGTTTGATATAGTGAGTTTCTGAGATATATTTTCAACAATGTATTGTATTGGACCATGCTTAGATGTTCTATGTATTGGTAGGGGGCTTATGTGGTATCTCCATACCCCATGTGATTGGCCATGGCCTGTCATTTTACTCCTCATCTCAAGATTGGATTTTTCTTTTATGGCTATGGTAGACTACCCCTTGGTGCTACTAACTCTCACCATATCAGTAATTTATGATCTGGGTTGGGTATGCAACCATCTTGGGGTGGATCTATTAGAACACAAGATCTAGGGGAGCTGCATGGTCTCTTACCCCTTTGTTTATGATCTAAAAGTGTTGCTCTTTGTAAAGGTTGTCACACCTATGTATAGCACACTTATTGTATTACTGAGCATGGATCCCTCTCTTATGTATTCATTACACTTTGGCCATCTACTATCAGAGATGATTCTGCATATGTTCCCTCAGTTTCATGTCTCTCAAGGCAGTGTCACAGTTCTCGAGCAAATACATATATTTTGAGGCATTGGTCACATCCTCTAAGGCACATTTGAACTACTTTTGCACACATGGACATCCTCTATGTTAGATTTTAGGGTAAATTGTAAAACAGTGATCTCTTTTAAATTTTAATGATCAAAACAGCTAGATCTGTAGCTCAATCAGAGAACTATGAAGGACAGCAACAATCTTGAAAGAAAATTCTGATCACATGAATATAAACTCAGATCTAACTGATAGTACTCTAAACTAATACAGCTATAGACAGATCTGATCATAACAGGACTAAGGCACAGATATCAGATCTATTTGTTTAGATTAAACATTTTACCATGAACAGCCACTTATTCAAAGCATTTTCTCAGATCTATTCAACACTAGACAGTTTTATAAAACAATCAGATCAGATCTAAAAGATAAGATACAACTCTTTAAAATGGAACAGCAGACCTATATAAAAATCAGTTTTCAGATCTTAAAGAAAACTGCCAAAACATTCCACAGCATATACATCTTTTAGATCCAAACAAATCAAACTAGTTAGATCAGTCCTGACGCAAATTCAACATTCAAATCRGTGAAGTACATACCTGATACARMAAYCTAYCTCAGAAGAAGTCACAGTAACCACARAGAGGTGWAGCTCYAGTTGTTATGCTCAGACAAGGTTYAGTTCAAAGATCAATATGAATCTYTATGCCAAAGATTGAAGGAGCTTTCATGCCACTTAGCTCTAGGGCCACARAAAGGGGAAACTCAAGTTCAACAGGTTAAGAATGCCCATACCCACACACAATAAAACCCTTACCAAAAGACTCTGAAAACTGGACTGTATGTTATCTCAGAGCTGAACTGTTAGATATTGCAGCACAAAAGTAACCCACAAGATTACCCTAGCAAATGATCCACAGAGTAAGAGGTTCTTCAGACAACAGTGCTAGAGATCTGCTGTTTGCTAGCACAACACAAGTGGCTGCAACCCAACTGCTCCAAGCAGCTGAAAGGAGGAGGGCTGCTGCTAGAAGGAGGCACCCTTATTACAGGGGCCGTACACTGGAAACCTCACATCCAGAGCTAGATGAGGAAGGCCACACCAAAACACAAATCTGGCAGCAAACGCACAAGGGGCCATGCCACTAAACAGCGATCAAAGGAAAGAGCCAGATCTGAGAGGAGGGCTACACGTCCATCCACAAGAGGAGGCCGGACCTGCTGAGGAGATCTGCTGCAAGCATAAAGGGAGGACAGATCTGTTGAACCCACAAGGGGCCGCACCTCTTCACACAACAAATGTAACAGCAGCCAGCAAGATGGAGGGAGGCCGCACCTTACATAACAAGGAAAACAACAAAGGAGGGCCGCGCTATTCTTCAAAGAGGCTGCTACAGCAGCAGGATAAGAGGCCGCTCCATCATCTTAAACATCAATCGCTGGCACAGGGACGGACCACCATCAACAGTAAAATTAGGCCGCAGACTTAGAGGGACTCTCCAAGCTATCACAAGAATGAATGATTGGTTCATTAGGAGTAGGAGGGGGGTTCTTTAAATAGTAGTTAGGGCTAGGTTAGGGCTAGGTTAAGTTAATATTAAAGTCACATGCTTAAATTAATAATTTAAACATGTGACAATAAACATAACCCATAGTTATAAAACAAAACCCACACTCAAGAAGGTAGAGCCCACAACCAATAAGACAAGGCCCACAAACAATAAGGTAAAGCCCACAAACCAAAAGACAAAGCCCACAACCAACAAGGACCCCCCAGAACAACCAACCAAGAACAAGAGAGGTTTAACAAAGTGGCATTACTCATTCCTTCAAGTCATATGGTGAACCTGTTACTTTATCATCACAGCATACGGGACTTTATCCCTCTTGTGGTTGTGTCCTTCTTCAAGGAAGGTCATGTACCATCAAGTTTCACACCAAGGTCAGAGACCAAGGATCAACCCATGCCCCTAGGCATGAGCACCCTGGACTCAGTCCAGGGGCCCTAAATATATCTAGGGTCTTTAAGTGCTTGGTTACAAACCAAGACTCCCATGCCTCAGGCATGGTTACCCTGGTTACGAACCAGGGGCCCTGGTTACAAACCTAGGGTCTTCAATTGCTTGGTTACAAACCAAGACTCCCATGCCTCAGGCATGGTTACCCTGGTTACAAACCTAGGGTCTTCAATTGCTTGGTTACAAACCAAGACTCCCATGCCTCAGGCATGGTTACCCTGGCTGCAGTCCAGGGGCCCTAGAGATATCTAGGGTCTTAAATGCTTGGTCCCAGACCAAGACTCCCATGCCCCAGGCATGGTTACCCTGGTTACTAACCAGGGGCCCTAGAGATATCTAGGGTCTTAAACAGCTTGGTTACAA